>BMAO01008619.1:0-48578 GCA_019973975.1 Trichonephila clavata
TTTATATCTTTTTCGAACTCGCTAAACCCGAAATTATCTTGTTTGCATAAGTCACACTTTTAGCTCTCAGCGGGGATTGGTTAAAATAAATACAATCTTAAAAGAATTGAGAGAAGGTTAGTGAAACGCGTAAGCACCCGTCACACTCCGAGAAAAAAAGCGTGACTTATTGAAGGTCTAAACGACCTGCAAGAACTCGCTTAATTTACCTAACATCTGAAAAACACTGAACCTGCACAAAATTTTAACTACTCTAGAATGCCTAAAAATACTGAACTTGTAGAAAGTTAACTCACGAACTTTATAATGCCTGAAAATACTGAACTTGTAGAAAGTTTTAACTCACGAACTTTAGAATGCCTAAAAACACTGGTATTGCCGAAAATTTTAACTCTCTAAGTTAGAAACTTTAATTAAACTAGCACACAGAAATGACTACTCAAAAGGGGTACTCCACTCTAATTTATTACTCTTGTACAAACTTACAATCCCTACAGTTCATCCCATTCGGGCGAAGATCAGGGGAAAACCTTTCCAGGAAAAAACCCTGATCATGCACTTTACTTAAGTGCTAATAAATATAAAATTTTACATTAATATCTTCTCACGACATCCTTTTCATCGCATCACTATGTTCAGGGACTGCTGCCCTGAAAGGAAACCTTGTCAATTTTTCCTAAAACATGACATTGAATGCACAGAACTTTTATACAACTTCCTTATTGACATAAAATATGGCATACATTATATTATATATATATATAGTTTCATAACAAAATAACCTTTATCTGGTTTCATTTTCAAAAAATTCCCAATCAATCGCGCTGCGCTGTTAATGTTTTTTTTGTTAGTATTCCTAATTACGCCGCGCCCAGAAACCAGACACTACTTATACATCTTAATAATTACACACAAAAATATATACATTTTTTACATAGAATATATTACAACAAACAATACAAGTAATCTCACATATAAAGCCTCGTCTTTAATGTGTAGAAAACAATTGCAATTCAACAAATGTTTTTCCACAATTTGGAAAAAAATTAAATACAAAAGTTTTTTCAACCGATATGAAAATGCACACAACTCAGTGACGCTTTTGTACGCTAATTTTACAAAAAAAAAAACAAAAAAAAATAGACTAGCCCACATGGAAAATACTCCGAACTGTCTGTCAGAGGAAAAAATAAACAAATTAGAATTATACAACCTGGCTAGTCTTTAGATCCAATCTGCATAGGCTTTGTCTCCAACCATGGCCTCTGTGCTGGATGGCCTTGTCCTAGGGTTGTCCACTCTGCGCTCCAACCTTCTGGGTTTCCTCATCCATCGAGTCCGTTGAAGTTGATATGCTCCTGCTGAGGCGTTGTTTTCATTTGTGAGAACTGGAACTTGGCTGTTGTCCACTCGACGTCGGCTCCGAAGATTGTATGGACATCTCCTTTCCTGATGAGGTCTGTTGTACTTGAATCTGTGGGACGGTCCTGGAATTGCTCTTTCAGAACTATTTTCTTCCACCTTTCTATACCGCTTTCTGGAGGGGCGAGAGGGCATTGACGAGGAAATCTTTCTTTTTTCTTGGGATACCTGGGCCTCTTGTCTCTTCTTCTTTTGTATGTTTTCTCTCCAAGAGTCTGGCCTTCCTCTTTTCTCTCTTTCAGTCCGAAAAGGTCTTTTTTTCCTGAAATTATACACGCCACCCCCTGAAGAAACAGCAGATTCCGTCCGTCCACGTTTTCTTCTCACCTCCACTCCATCGCGTCTACTACCATTTAAATTTCCTGATTTCGATCCTCTACGACCACCCTCATCACTCTCCGATTTCACCAATCTCGACTGCCCATCATCCGACCTGACTGATGCCACTGCACCATGATCACTACTATTGTCACTTTCCGACTCGGCAACACTGTCTCCTCTTTGATGGTAAATTCTCACCTGGTCCACATTAACCGTTATTCTTTTACCAAATTTTAATATTACTAAATTATTATTATTTTTTACACTCAGAACTTTATATGGGCCCTCAAACTTTGGCATAAATTTACCTACTATTTTCTTACATTTCGAACTTAACGGGTGAGTTTGAACTAATACTAGATCATCAACCTTCACATTAACTTCACGCCTCTTATTATTATAATATTTCGCCCACTTCTCGTGCTGGCGCATTTGTATGTATCCTAGCCTCTTCAAACAACTTTTCTATATTCCACAAACCAAGTCTGATCCATCAGTTACCATTACTAATTTTTGAAATGGAGTGATTAAATTTCGACCTAAAAATAATTCCGCCGGTGTTTTACCCGTTGTCTCATGTACTGCTGTCCTAAGAGCGTATCCGAACTCTTGCAGAAATTGGTCCCAGTTAGTGTGATTATCCGCGACAAAACTCGAAATCATTTTTAAAGAGTACGATTAACTCTTTCTGTTTGATTAGCTTGTGGACGATATACCACATTTTTAACGTGTTTATGTTCAACCTGCGACATACTTGCTCAAAAACTTCGGATATCATTTGGGGCCGTTGTCGCTAACTACTTTACAGGAGCTCCATAACGCGAAATTTAATTCTCAAAAAATGCATTGGCAATGCTTTAGCCGAAGCTTTCCTTAAGGGAACTATTTCAACCCATTTAGAAAAATTATCTGTAATTACTAAATAAATCTATAACGTTCTGGACTAGTTGCAGGGTATGGGCCTAACAAATCTAAAGATACGATTTCATTCGGAAAATTCGTCACTATCGGAATTAATTGACCAGCTGGTAATCCGTTTTTATAATTGACTTTTTGGCATTGGTCGCAGGTTGCTACATATTTATAAATGTATTTCCTCATGTACGGGAAATAACACGCGTCTTTTAATTTTAAGTAGGTTTTCTTTTTGCCTAAATGGCCTGCCATCGGCGAGTCATGGAATTCTCGCATAACATCTTTACGTAATGTTTTAGGTATAAATACCCTTAATTCACCTAGTGTGGTTGTATATTTTGCATAATATAGCAAACCATCCACGATTTTAAAGTCATGGGACCAATTTCTACAGATTGATTCATTAATGGAACTATCGTCCGGATTTTCCAAATACTTCATGATGTGACCTAGCTCCGAGTCATTTCTCTGTTCCTCTCTCAACTGTTCTCTAGACGATAATACTAACGATCTAATCACCGCACAAGACACCTTTGGTTCTTCATTACTTTCTAACGGGTTTCTAGACAACATATCAGCCACTAAATTTTGCGTACCTGGGCGATGTTCCCATTCTACATTAAAATTTGCCAACTTAAGCGTCCACCTTATCATTCTAGACGACAAATTCTTTCCATTCGTTAATTTGGTAAGTGCAGCATGGTCTGTTATCACTTTAACCGGCAAGGATCCGAAATACGTGCGATATTTATTTAATGCCCATATGACAGCTAAACATTCACGCAGACTTTGTGAATATATCAGTACAAAATAATTGAAACTTAACGACTGACGAAAATAAGAAAGTTTGGTTTACCTACAAGGAGGTAGTAAAGCCCCATTCTTTCGGTTGTGGGGAGAAAAGTGTAGCTATTTTGCGAGTAAGTTTGAAAATAATTGGAATTTTACAGCTTTTGAAGGTGGGAAAATCAGTTCACCTGCAGGGGAGGGGGGGGAGGGTTGTAAAACCCAATTCATACGGCTGAGGGGAGATGCAAGCACTTTTAGAGGGTTTAAAAGAAAATAAGCCTTTCTTTCGTAATTCGTTTAAAAAAAATGCCTTCTAATTATTCCTCACTGTATTCCTACGTATAAAGAATTGATTCCGTATATAAGCAGATGAAGCGAATGCGCCAATTCACTTCTAGCTCGAAATTTTATTCTGTACACACCTCACGCTTAAACTTTTACCGATGGATATCGAAAAAATATTCAAAGCGACTGATTTCCCATCAACGACAAGGTTTTAGCTTCTGCTGATTTTAAAGACTTGTCCAGCGAGTTAGATGTACCCTTCGATGGCGTTTTAAGATAGGCATTTTCATGCAGCAAATGTGATAGTGTTTTCACACATCGTTGCAGTTTAAAAATACATCAAATTTCAATTCATACCACTTCAGCATTAATTCATTGTAAAATACGTAAAAGATTCAATCGAAAAGATAACATTGCTCGGCATTCAAAAATTCATAAATTAACTCCACTTACAAAAAAGTGTTCAAACAGCCAATGGAGAAGAAAATTCCTCTGCGAGCACACCTTCGGAAGCCGTACCCGGTCTCTCTACCACCGCGGAAACGACTCTTTCCAACCACGGCAGGACTTCTGTTCCTTCAATTTCAACCGCACCATCACGAAAACGAACTGTTTCGTCCACTTTCAAATCTAGAAATGCGTGCTTAGACACTTTTGAAGTTTACACATTCTTTCCAGATACTTTAACATCGAAGGACTTAACTGTGAGTCTTCACAGAATTAAAACCGAAATTTCGGATAAAATAACAGAAACACACGTCTTCAAAGCAGGTGTGAAGTGATATCTCTATAGCTGTGTTCACTTCATCCGAAAATTAGTACAGAGCATTTTGAGACCTGTACTTCATATTTTAGATCAAAATGCTGCATTTGTTTAAACCAGGAAATTCCAGACATTGAATCAAGCATTGTAAAGGTAAGCAGCTAATTCATTTTTTTCTTTTAAAAATAATGAAATAAAATATAGAAGAAATAAGAAAAAGTTATTCAAATAACTATAAAATATATACTGTGGAAATATATTTTAGAATTGTTTTACATCAAATGGATTATATTTTGTATTGAATTGATTATTATTTTTTAAAAAATGAATATGTATATATTTTTAAAGTTATCGCATCATGTAATGAGTTTGAAAATAAAGGATCGGGATCGGAATTCCAAGGGTGTTGAAGAATGAACTTAATATTGCCATTTACAAGCCCTTAGCAGCAGCTTCTTACATTCATTCCTTTTCCACCAAAACTGAAAAAGAAAAAGAAAATTTTGAAGATTATATAAAAATGAGGACCAACGTTGATTTTTATGGTGTGTGTGTTAGCTCATCTTCATCCTGCTCAAGCCAATGGAAATAGAGTGAGTACTTATTTAAAATTTCAGAATGAATTATGTACGAAAAACCTTACGTTTCCCCCTGCATTAAATCAGACTGAATGTTTTGAAGATTAAAATAAAATATGAATTAATGTGTTCGGTTTCGAAAATGAAATATTCCATTTGAAAATAACAACAAAGAACTTTGATAATCATGTAAATTTGTTCTTGATCTCAAATCAAGAAAAAAGACATTATTGTCTTATTAAAATTTAATCGATTGCTTTCAGATTTAACACAAATAAATCAGAAAGTTTTTATTGTAATTATTGTCTTCATAGGTTTGTCAAAAAAATCAATCTTAGATGCCCATATAGTGGACTGTAGGAAATATACAGAACAAAAAATAAAAATGCCCGAAAACAAATGGTTAGAATTTGAAAACTTTAAATTTAACTTACCTGTTCCATATACCATTTACGACAACTTTGAATCCCTTATTGTGAAAATTAACTCAAGAACACCTGATTCTGAAAAATCTTTCACAATGCCAATAGCAAATCATATTCCATGTGGTTATGCATGTGTGGTGATTGGACCTGATGGAAATTTTTAAAAACCACTGTTGTTTATCGAAGAGAAAATGCCGTTGACCATTTTTTAAAAAAATATTATGAAAAAAAGGAAGATAAACTAAATATTTTGAAAAAAATTGAGCCAATACTTTTTTATGATGAGAATAAACTACATTTTAAAAAAGCCACTCATTGTCACATATGTGAAAAACCTTTATCGGAGGACAGAGTTTGGGATCATGACCATCTCACCCGTTCATATCGGGCTGCTGCTCATAATATTTGCAAAATTAATTATACATTGGCTAAGCATATCCCTGTCGTAGTTCATAATTTACGAGGATATGATTCCCATTTGATCATGCAGAGTGTTGGAAAAATAAAAAACAAAAGTCTTACTTGTGTATATTTCACTATTGGAAGGTATACATCTTTTTCTCTCGGTTCCTACGTTTTCTCGACTCGCAGCAATTTTTAAATGCTCTCTCGAAAAGTTAGTTTCAAATTTAGAGAAAAATGAATTAACATTAACAAATAAATTTTCCAATGAAAAAACCGATCGGATGTTTCATAAAGGAATTTACCCTTATGAATATGTGATACTTTCTAAAATTTAATGAAGGATGCTTGCCCTCTAAAGAAGCCTTTTTTAGCTCACTTACAAATAAACCTGTAAGTGATGATGATTATGCACATTGTCAAAAAGTATGAAAAAGTTTTAATCTTAAACTCTAGGAGAGTATCACATATGTACGTGACGAGTGACGTGATTCTATTTGCTGACGTTTTTCAAAATTTCCGACAATTATTTTAAATTTTTACAAACTAGATCCGTGTCATTGTTACACAGCTCCCGGACTCGTTCGACAAGCATGTTTTACATGTGCGAGTCAAACTGGAACTTTTTACTGATTTAGATATGCTTTTTTTGTCGAGAGAGCATAAAAAGTGGTATTTCGATGATATCTCATAGATTTAGTTCAGCTAACAAAAATATTTAGACTCTTACGACGAAAACAAACCATCTAAATACATTCTTTATTTGGATGTAAATAATCTATATGGATGGGTAATGTCCCACCCTTACCTACTCACGGTTTTGAGTGGATTACAGAGCCAATTGATTTTATGGAAATTTCTGATGAGTCTCTAACATAGGTTATATTTAGAAGTAGACATGGATTATCCACAAAACTTACTCGATTTACATAATGACTATCCGTCCCAGAAACATTAAATGTGACAAATGATATGCTATCCCCATATTGCAAGGAAATAGCGCAAGAACATAATTTAAGTACCAATAGCTGCACGAAATTAGTTCCTAATTTGATGTGTAAAAAAGGATATGTCGTTCATTATAGAAATTTAAAACAATATGTTTCTCTAGGTTTAAAAGTAACTAAAATCCACAAGGTGCTTAAATCTCCCCCAAAGACTTTGGCTTAAAAATTACATCGATTTTAATACGGAAAAAAAAGGCGCAAGGCTTATTTGAAAAAAACCTCTTTAAACTGTTAAATAATGCCGTATTCGGTAAATCCATGGAAAACCTACGGAAGCGCACAGTAATAGGTCTTGTACAGGATCAGAAAAAATATAAGAAACTCGTAGAGCTTCTCTTGCATTTCATAATTTTCGAATAATAACAACAGATTTAGTTTCAATAGAGAGAAAAAAATTTCCCTTTTATTAAATAGACCGATCTACATTGGTTTCTCAATTCTAGACACATCAAAAATTCTTACGTATAATTTTCATTATAAGTATATAAAATCAAAATACAATACCAAGGAAAAATTACTTCTTACTAATACTGATTCGTTGTGCTATGAAATTGTAACACAAGACGTGTATGAAGATATGGAGAAAGATCTACCTTTCTTTAATACTTCCGATTATCCCAAAACTCAACCTCTATTCAATGAAATGAATAAAAAAGTACTTGGAAAGATGAAAGATGAGTTATCATATAGTTTAGATATTGAATTTGTCAGGCTCAAACCAAAAATGTATAGTTTAAAAAGTGCTGAAATGGAGAAAAAAACGGTGAAAGGAGTCTCAAAAGTTATTGTTCAACAACAAACTCGACATTTAGACTACAAAGAGACTGTTGTGTCGTCGTCGTGGATTAGCAAAGCTCAAAAAATAGCAAGTCACAATCACATCGTGCAAACTGTGTCTTATCAAAAGTAAACTCAGAGCCCTTTTGATAACAAAAGATACATTTTACAAGATGGAATAAATACTTTAGCATATGGTCACTTTAAAATTTAACAGCAAACTTGTGTTATTACTTTTTATTTTTACTTGAAAAAATTAATTGTGATGAATGTGTAAATATGTTGATATTAAATAAGTTACATCTCAAAATTTTGAGTTTTGTATTTTTAAAGATTTGCATATGTTTGTTTTGGAGTAAAACAATCCTTCGTCCTGTCAAAATGTTGCTTTGTTTATGAAAATATTATGTACATGAAATTATTCTGTAAATGGTATTTCACCACCTCTTAGATTTGTTTTTGAAGTAAAACAAAAAATAATTTTTTAAAAAATTAACGATGTACTATTGCATTCCATTAGCGGAGGAAGGATTCTTTATTTACATTGAAATGTTAATGCTATATCATTTACAATTCAGTTTCATTACTGTTGGAAATACTGTTTGCTGTATCTCTGTACATTATTATTATTATTTTATTGTAAATAAATAGTTGATATAAAAATGTTTTATTCAATCTCAATTATTTGGTGTTCATAGTTAAATATTTTTATGCAAGTAAAATTATAAACATGTTTACAATATAGAATAGTATAAGAAATTTACAAATCCTTGCATTTGCAATGGAGTTTCCAACCATAAGACATCCCTCCACTATGCTAATAAGTGGTTCTTCCAATTCTGGTAAAACTTACTTTGTCAAAAAATTGTTGGATTAAGAAATGTTTCAGCCTACTCCTTCAAAAATCATTTGGTTGCCTATCAAACTCTGTTTGATAAAATTTCTAATGTGGAGTTCATTGATACCTTACCTTCAGATTTTAGCCAAATACGTAATGCATTAATCATAATTGAAGACTTAATGTCCGAATTAGGAGGAGATAAAAAATTATCAAATTTGCTTACAAAAGGTAGCTATCATAAAAATATTTCAATTATCTTTATTGTTCAAAATCCTTTTTCATAAAGGGGTAGAATTTCGAACTATTTCATGAAATGCATCTTATATGTGTTACTTTAAAAATGTAAGGGATAAAATGCAAAGCCCATTTGATTTGATCTAAAATTTTCAGTGACCTTATTTATATTTTCAAAGGTATTCGGGGTACACAGTATTTATAAATGTTTTTTCGGCTTCTCTTTGTATTTTCCTTTTAAATGCGCCGATAAAAATAAATATTTTTTAAAAAGTTCATTCAATGGTTTCGGCTTTCTAGTTCCCCAATCCTTAGAGGTTTTGCGTGTTCTTACCTTAAAATTCAGTAATGTCGACAAGTAAAACTTCTTTCCATCTCGTAAATATATAAAATACCTTTCTGTAGCTTTGTTTCGATTAAAAAGTTTCGAATACTTCACATCTTTTTTCATTGACATTTTTGAAATGTAGCGATTGCGAATTATTTCTTGGTATTTGTTTGCAATATTTTGGGTTAGGGGGAGATGTGCTGAGAAAAAGAAATATATTTATAAATAAATGTAGGAAAGGAGTGCAAGTTTTCTTTTACTTCTTTTGATTTTTATTGTAAGAGATGGCACCACTAATCGAAACCACGTGAGTTTTAGCTGCGCGATACGATGAGATTATGTATTTATAAAGGTGGCAGAAAGAAGAAACTGGGAGTTGCACCAAAGCTTGAACGAAGGCAGGTCAGAGGAAATCGCTCTCTCCGTTGTTTTGAGAAAGAGTACGTGTTTTCGGAATTAGTATGGTGTTATCTCGAATAATCTAAAACCCCTTGTAAATAGTTAATGTTTTAGTTGTGTTATTAATAAATTAAGTTATTTTAACTCTGCGTGCTTATTTTAACATTAAAATCGAACCTTCCCCTAGACGCCATCCACAAATTGGGGTTCAACCGAGAATTTTTTAAACTATTCAAAGTTTTATCTAAGAGCATTTTTTAAAAGTTTTACCTCCTCATCGATTTTTGATTTCCTGAGTGGTACATAGACCTTGCCTTGCATCGAATAGAAACCCGGCGAAGCCTTCAGCTGGATAAGAAGTTTTACGAGCGATACGGAAATACTTCAGCGAGAACAGTCAACAAGAAAAAGGAGTCCATTGACTTGGTTAGAAACACGGAATCTTGGCGAATCAGTCAAACAAAACTGGAAGCCCAGCGACTCAACGAGATACTGAACGGGATTACCTTGATCATTGAGGTCAACACTGACGAGAGAACCTTTGGAACTGCATCGAATTGCGAGTTATCAACACGAAACAAGATTTCTTGTGTCATTGAGATCAAGGTAAAGTGTCTTCAGAATTACATTGAATTGTGCAAGTATCCTTTTTTTGGTATTGTGCGAGTAATAGGCGAAAATTATATAAATGAATGATTTTGTGTGTATATTTCCTGTTCTGTGAATCTGAAATTGAATTTTGAAGTACTAGGTACTATTATTGGTTTAATTGCAGACATAAATATTTGATGTTCCTTCAGTTTTGGATTAATAACTGAGTACTTTCCGTGTTTTTTCTTAATCTATTTTTGATAAATGACAGGAACGCGTTGTTTTTTTAATGAAAAATAAAATTGATATTAACTGTAATACTGTTGTGTTTTGTAAAAGGATTTAAGTTCCGGGAATTCTTTAAAAAGTCCATTTTTGTCTATAATTGTTTATAATTGATAATTGCATCTTATTTAAATTATCTTTTGTTTCATTTTAAGTGAGTAAACTTTTTGCGTGTCATTTTAATGGTTTTGTCTCATTTAACTTGGGTAAAAATTTAAGTTGTTCTCTGGGTCACCATTCTGAGTATAAAAATGGCATTCTTACTCGCGAAAAGGAAAGAGGATTTGGTGTCACTCGCCGAGGATTTGGATCTTACTATCGAAGCAGGTATCACAAAATTGAAGTTAAAGGAGCTGATCGTAAAAAGCCCAGATTACGTTGAAGACGATGTTAAAAAGATGCTTGATAGCATAGTGGAGGAACGTACAGAAAGGGCTGAGAGAGAAAGGGCTGAGAGAGAGAGAGGGCTGAGAGAGAGGATATGCGAAAGGATGAGAGAGAAAGACGAGAGTACGAATTAGAGAAGTTGCGAATACAAGCGCAACAGACTGCCGGTATGCCGAATAACACCGAAAACGTTCAAGCATCGAATAAACTGTTTCACGAAACTTTTCATAAGTTTAATATGAAGGAAGATATTGGTTTGAACCTTACCTTATTTGAGCGTCATGCAGAACTAACTTTCTTACCGAAAAAAGATTGGGTTCAAAAACTTAAAGGTTTAATACCCGTCGAAATTGCCCATCTGATCACAAGAGAACCAACTGATAAGTGTAATGATTACGATCATGTAAAGAATCTACTCTTACAAAGATTTAAATTATCTCCGGAAAAATTTCGTCAGCTATTTTTGTTTCACCAAAAGTCCGATGAACGAACATGGCAAGATTTTCAACACGAATTACAGACGTATTTTGATGAATGGACTTTGGGCTTAAAAGTTAACACCTACGACCAATTACGAGAATTAATCATAGCCGATCAAATGAAGAAGAGGGCGCCGTATGATTTTCAGGAACACTTTTTGGACGAATGGTCTACTATTAACTCATCTATTGAGCTAGCGAAAAAATTTGAAGATTATGAGGACGTCCGAAGAACTATAGGGCCAAAGCAGTTAAACTCATTTGCTAAGAGATCGAACAATAACGATAATTGTTCTCGAAGGCAAGAACGTTTTCACCTTGGAAATAATTGGAATGATAGAAAATGCTTTCAATCGACGAGAACTTACGATAAAAGAGTTAAACAGGTAAAATGTAGCTACTGCAGGGGACCAGGTCACTATGCCGTATATTGTACAAAGCGCAACAAGGGTACGAAAATCAACAAATCTTCAAGCTCTCCGGTCCAGATCTGTTCTCGAATTGAGCAAGACAGAATTAAGACCAGGAAAATAACCATCGGAAACAAGACTTTTGAGGCTCTAATCGACACTGGAAGCTCAGTTTCACTCATTCGTGAAGATGTAAGCAAAGGAATCATCGAGCAATCGAAGCTCTCGAAGGACATTGTCGTGTTATCTGGATTGGGAAAGTACGAAGTCAAAACAAAAGGATCGTTCCAACGAGAAATCGAATTGGATGGAGAGAAATATTCCGTAATATGGCATGTCGTGCCTGCGGTGCATTTGGAGTTCCAGGCAGTGATAGGATCGGACATTTTGAAACAAGCTTTTGTTGGCTTTGATAAAAAAGGTGTTTATTTCCGTAAACACGAAGAGAAGGTGTGGTTTGTGAATACACAGGTTTATGAGGCAAGAACTGAAGACGAAATCGAAGTTAAACATGTTATCAATCCTCGAATAAGAAAGGAACTCTCTGAACTAATCAACAGCTATACACCTAAGATGACCGAAACAACAAATGTATACATGAGAATTATCCTGAAGGATGATATACCAGTTTACCAAACAGCACGCCGTTTGTCGTCTCTGGAGAATCAGACCGTCAACAAGCAGATCGACGAATGGTTGGATAAGGGAATCGTGAGACCAAGCTCTTCTGAATATGTAAGTCCAATCGTGTTAGTCAAGAAGAAAGACGGTACCGACAGACTATGCATTGACTATAGGAAACTGAACCGAAAACTAATCAAGGATCGCTTCTCCTTGCCAATGATAGAGGACGTATTGGATAGGCTGCAAGACGCCAAAGTGTATTCCACGTTAGACTTGAAAAATGGGTTTTTTCATGTTGACGTAAACGAGGATTGCAAGCATTACACCTCCTTCGTTGTACCAGACGGGCAATTTGAATTTAATAAGGTACCTTTTGGTCTCAGTACAAGCCCAAGCGTATTCCAAAGATATGTGTACAGCATTCTTAGGGAACTCATGCGAAAAGGCATCGTAATAATTTATTTGGACGATTTGATCGTTCCAGCTAAAGATGAGAAAGAAGGTTTGGAAAAACTAAAGAAGGTGTTTGAGGTCGCATCCAGATATGGGTTGGAGATCAAGTTTGAAAAATGTCAGTTTTTAAAACGAAAGGTGGAATTTTTGGGTCACGTTGTCGAAAATGGAACAGTGCGCCCTTCAGTTGCAAAAACGATAGCTGTTAAGAGGTTTCCTGTACCAACGACTGTCAAACAAGTCCAAAGCTTTTTAGGACTCACTGGCTATTTTCGAAAATTTATTCCGTCATACTCTAAAATAGCGAAACCTTTGAGTGATTTAGTTAGAAACGACAATCGATTTGTCTTTGAACGACTTCAAATAGAAGCATTTGAAAAGCTTAAGCAATTATTGACTGAAAGTCCAGTATTAAGTATTTTCCAGCAGGGAAAAACAACCGAATTGCACACGGATGCAAGTCAACAAGGCTACGGAGCCGTCTTACTCCAAGAGGCAGAAGATGGAAAATTGCATCCAGTTCAATACATGTCTAAGAAAACTACTCCGGCAGAGGAGAAGTATAGCAGATATGAACTTGAAGTTCTTGCTGTTGTCAACGCTTTAAAGAAATTTCGTACCTACCTTATGGGAAATCATTTCAAAGTCATAACGGATTGCTCAGCGTTTCAAAGGACTATGGACAAAAAGGATTTGGTTACTCGTATAGCGCGATGGGCATTATTGCTGGAAGAGTTTGATTATGAAATTGTGCATCGTTCCGGCCAGAGAATGCAACATGTGGATGCCCTTAGTAGATATCCAGTCGCAATAATTACTAACGATACTCTAACCGCAAGATTAAAAAGGGCACAACAAGAGGATGAATACACTCAGAGTCTAAGGTCACTGATTGAAACAAACAGCAATTCAGACTTTTTCGATAAAAACGAAATACTTTACAAATATGTTGAAGGTCGTGAATTGATAGTTGTACCAAGAGATATGCAAACTGAGATAATTAAGTTAGCACATGAGAAGGGACATTTCTCCGTTGCCAAGTCAGAAGGAGTTGTGAAACAAGAATTTTTCATTCCCAATTTGAGCAAGCAGGTGCAAAATGTAATTGTTAACTGTGTGCCATGTATTTTGACCAACAAAAAGAGTGGAAAAAAGGATGGATTCCTCAACCCCATTCCTAAAGAGGATGTGCCATTAAGTACTTATCACGTCGATTTTATCAGACCTTTGCCTTCTACTAGCAAGAAATATCAGCATATTCTCACAATAGTGGATGCTTTTACAAAATTTACCTGGCTTTATCCCGTTAGATCTACTTCCGCAGAAGATGCTTTGGATAAATTAAAATTGCAACAAAAGACTTTTGGTAATCCCAAGAGAATAATAACAGACAGAGGTTCTGCTTTTACTTCTGGAGCTTTTGGAGATTATTGTACTAATGAAAACATTCAACATTTGCAAATCGCCACCGGAGTACCAGAGGGAATGGCCAAGTCGAGAGAATACACCGAACTATTATTCCCGTTTTGACCAAGCTGTCAATTGAGGCACTGTCAACTGTAGAACGTTTCATGGTTAACTAAATAAATTTAAATGCACTAATCACGAAAGAAAATATCTTGAAATTTTGTGATATGGCTAAAACCCGATAAGTCTTTATCGTGAACCAAAGTATTCTACCAAGTCTAAGCTTGAGAAGAAATGATACACAGAAAAAAAAAAGAGTATTGCAAGGTGGCAACAGTAAGCTGATTGGTTCATTTTCATGACATAACTTTGGAGACAACTGATTGGTAGAAAAAATACTGATGTCACTAGTCTTATGACAATACTATTATAATCAGATTCATAAAAAAAACGCTTTTTTCAATATGGTTTATTTACGCGAAATCTATCTTCCCCTATTTTAATCATATCTCTATATGAAAAGCAATATTTCAGTATTGTAACCTAAAGACACTAATTTGAAATTATATATGCTTTGTTTTCTCTTATTACGCTTTTGATTGTTCATGCAATATCCCGCTACGAGAAAATGGAAGTCAAAAGGAGGGGAGAGGGATGGCGAAAAGAAGAGCGAAGGACCGCGGGAAGGGGCGAAAATTGATGGGGTGAAGAGGGGAAACAGGACGCGGGGGAGGGGACGGGGAGGCTGTGGTTTGACTGAGGTGGAGACCTCAAAAGCCTCAGAGCCTCATGATCCAGATCCCCCCCCTTTCATCTACTTATGGTCATCGCGAAAGCGAAGCGAATCGGAATAGAAGCCTTTTGAATGGAATTAGAGATTCTGTGACGGTATCAGTGAATACGTGGCTACAAATTCCGTAGTAGCAGAACCGAATTTTTGTTCAAAGTTTACAGTCAAAATGTTTGCTTCAAGAAGTTCCCAGTATAATTTTTTGATGATCAAACGTGCACCGTTGCATTATCTAGGTGAATTTAAGTTACGCAGATAATAACCAAGGAACCAACCAAAGATTATGTGGTGACATTCCTGATATATCTAGAGAATCAAAAACTCGTTTGAAAAATTTACGGTTTTGTTTTCATCAACAATAGTGTCGATTGGTTTAAAAAACGTTCGATCATCTGGCAAAAGTGTGTCTGTGTCTCAAAGTTTATTTCATCACAATATCAACATTTTTTCTGATTAAGTAACAGGATTACAGAGGCAACAATTATCAAGATAATTATACAGTATATCCCCAGAAAAACACTCTCAATCAGTTCCTTTTTGCCTAAAGAGCATTACAGAAATCGTCTGGGTATTTCATGCTTTGTGTATTGGAATGATGTTCCACTTCACCATTTCCGATATTCAGTAGATGATTAGAAAATATTTGCTCAGATGGATCATCTTGCAAATGTACTTGCGTGTTTATGGTCAGTTGAATTGTTTCCCCGTTTCGCCATCAAAACGATTGTTTTATACAGGTGTTAATCTCGTGAACAAAAGTAGAGCGTATAATGGTTGTTAATACCTGTCGGAAATCACCAGACAGTAATACAACAGCAACAACGAATATTCTCTCGTTGACATTTAAATCTTGCAAAGCTGTATGTAATGCGTAGAGTGAATGTTTGTGGTTCATGGTACACTTATCCCTGATCATGATTGAATTCATTTGCAATACTGTAGCCAATCCACTCTTTTTTTCAATGGTACACATTGCATCTTGTATTTTATGAATGTCCAATGGCAGCTGTAGCGGAATGTGCAGTTTTTCCGCCATCTAACACAGTGACAACAATGCCCGAAGATATAATTACCTATTGCAATCATATTTTCGCACGACTGCACCTGAAAGTTTAGTTGCTACAGGGAATGAAAATCCGGAGGTGGAACTCGAACACAAAGCCATTTGACCTCATTCCAGGAATATCCAGAAAATTCACGGAAGCTTTTGAAATCCGTCTCCAGATACTCGTTCCCACCCCCGAAAAGTACTCGGTGCCCACTTTCGACGCCCTTCCTCCTGTAAGTTCAGTCTCTGAAGGGGGACATTATGGTCGGTCGGCATTATCCGGCATAGTTACGGGAGTTTCTTAAATCCGATTTCACATTATTATTGTTTCCCATCCAGAAAAACACCAGTAATGCATTTCCCTCTGCTCAAGAATTTTAAAGCAAGCCTTTTCCACAGTTCGTGCAAAATACTTTCATCTGGCATTATTTGACGTAGATATGAGATTATATTGAAATGAATTGAGAATATTCGGATCGGCAGTTCCGAAATACAATCAAGATCCACTTTTTGCGTCTCTATGTCGGCAGTGGCCACGGTAGCCAAGTGGTCAAGGCATCGGATCATGGCTAGTGTGTTATGAGTTCGAGCCCAACACCACAGAAAATCCGCCATGTAGGGGAGCGATTCACGTTAAATCTGTCGAGAGCTCAATTGTCCTCCCGTTGGTGTGGTAGTTAGGAGAGGGCGTTCCAGCTCAGGTGTCGTCCGCGTCACTTGTCCATGGTTCAAAATTACGCGGTCAGTCGCCAAAAGCCCTCGTGTAGCTGAAAAGTGCGACGTTAATTTTCACTCACTCACTCACTTTACGTCGACAAGATAGGCTGGTACTGCTGTCCGAGAATATTCCGATTTCCTGGCATTATCTAGCTAAAATATAGGAATTTCTGTATTTCGATTTCAGACTCGATTAAACCATCTCTAATTACACCAGGAATACACTTTTCCCGCCCGCGCCAAGAGTTTAAGGGTGAGCTCCTGCCCCGGCTTGCGTAAAAGACGGTCATCCTGAATTACCCAGCAAAGAATTATTTCACAGATTGAATATTAGATTCGGATTATAGGTTTTGAAATACACCAGGGACAAAGTTTTCATGATCCAAGGCTTTTAAGGCAAGCCCCTGCTACGGTGTGTCTAAAATACGGTCGACTGGCATTATTCGGCAAAGTTATCGAAACTCCTAAAATTCAATTTCAGATTCTCATTTCACACTCCGAAATGCACACGGAGCTGACTTTTGATGCTCCAGCGCGAGCAAGTTCAGTCGCTAGAGATAATGAAAATCCGGACGCGGGACTCTAATCATTTGCCTTTTCTCCTAATTCAGACAATATCCGTCAAGTTTAGTGGAGTTTCTGAAATATAATTTCGAATTATCGTTTCCCGCCCCTAGATACAACTGGAGATTACTTTTGTTCCCCTGAGCCGGCAAATTCAGTCCCTAGAAGGGTCATTAGGGTCGTTCGGCATTATCTGGGAAAGTTACAGGAATTTCCAAAATTCGATTTCAAACTCTCGTTCACCATCCCGAATTAAAACAGAAACGCACTTTTCCCGCACCAAGATATTGATGGTAAGCTCTTGCCACGGTTTGAGTAATAAATGGTCGTTCTGAATTATCCGGCAAAGTTACAGTTATTTCTCAGACTGGATATCAGATTCGGATTATCCATTTTGAAGTACGCTAGGTTCCAAGTTTTCACGATTCAAGGCTTTTAATGTAAGCCCCTGTTATGGTGTGTCTAAAATACGGTCGGCCGGCATTATCCAGCAAAGTTACGGTTATTTTTGGAAACTGAATCGAAAATCGGATTCCACACCCCAAAATACGCCAGGCACTTAATTTTTGTGCATTTTGGTTTGTAATATCTGCTTCCACAGACACATGAGCAATGCCACATTTTGCGATTATTCCCTTAAGGGAATCTGGCAACGTTTTTTCCGGATTCTTCCCATTTCTGGCAATTAAAAAATTATTTTGCGTTATTAATTTAAATAAAAACCATCCTATGTTTTAAGTCGGACGAAATGACACACAGTAAGCAAAATTATATAATGATCGGTTGAGTAGTTTCGGAGTCCATTGCGGACAAACACTGTGACACGTATATTTTATATATAAAGATTTTTGTTTTAGAGTTTGCTCCCAATCTTGCTTTTGCATTTATTTTACTTTCTTTGCTAATAAGTTTGGCAAGTGTAGATATTAGTTTCTCAAAATTAAAATTAATAAGAATTTTCTTACAGTTCACCATTTCTAAAGATGAATTAAATGACTTTGCTAAATTGGCTATCGAACATGAAATAGCTGAACAAATTGATCAGAAAGTTTTCAGAATTAAAAGTTAGAAAAAAAACCAGTGGTAATTTTTTATGCTTTAGTTTTTAATATATATATATATATATATATATATATAATGTTAGCTCCCTTTTTTTTCGCAAGGAATATCCAAGTTTTAAAGGTGTGCATTTATGAACAATTTTTATCTTTTTTAATAAGTTTTTTTTTTGCTTTGGGGAGAGGGGCGGCATTATTCATTTCTGTCCGGGGTGGCAAAATTGTTAGAGCCGACCCTGATTGAGGTCTCATTTCACCATGAAAAAAGCATATATATTACCATACGAAAGGAAAAACTTTGTTTTTTATTAGTTTTTTTTTTTACAGTTATGAATTTTTGTTCAATATTAGACAAAATATTCAAAGTGTCATTGATATCTTTTGAACAAAATTGAGGAAACAGAATTAACAAGGTAATCATCATCATCGCTTATGGTAGGGGTCTTTAACCCGTTGGCCACGAATGACCGGCTGAAGCCATTTTAGTGGCCCCTCTTTTCAATTTGAAGTAATTTCATAAAAAATTTCCATGTCTGCTCTTTGTTGAAAAAACACTAGCTTTTCTGTTGTTCCTGATATTGAAACATTTCACTGATATGTTTAATATCTGTGCAAAATAAAAAATTTCTGAAAATGACTTCTTTTTAAGAAAAATTTCACTGTATTTTATATAATTTTAACAATAAAAAAATCCGGCAATGCGTAAACTCTCTGAAATTTTTGGAATTAAGGTGGACTTTTTTCGTGAACAGGTTTGTAAAGCAATTTAATCCGGCTTTCTTAAAATCCGTATGTATATATACTACTGGTTATTAAAATTGCTCCACAAAGAAAGCAATTTGATACAGACGTGAAATTTCAACCATAGGAAGAGAGTGCTGTGATATGCAAATGATTAACTTTTCAGCACATTTAGACAAAGCAGGCTCTGGTAGCGACACCTACAATGTGTTTGAATGAGGAAATGTTCCAGGGGTTTCTCCTATGAAAATTGCAACCAGACACACTTGCCTGGTGAAAAAATGTTGTGATGCCTGGTGTAAAAAGCAGAAATACATACCATCACGTTTCTGAGTTTAATAAAGGCCAAATTGTCAGCAGGTTTCTGACTTTAATAAAAGTCGAATTGTAGCGTACCGTGATTGAGGTATATCGTTTTGCAGTATAGCCGCTCGCGTCGGTCGAGATCCAATGGCTGTTTGTACAATATGGACTTGATGGGTATACGGAACGCCGTGCTGGATCTTAACATCCCCCTTACCCCAGAAGGTGAGAAGAAAGGCATGTTACCCGCATGAACTTAATGGATAGTGTCGTTTGAAAGACAAAAAGAGTTTGCACGTACAGTTCGACGACGTTTGCAGCAGCATGGGCTCTCAGCTCGGAGACCATGGCTGCAGTTACCGTTAACGCTGTTTCACAGAAAGAAGAATCTTCAATGGTGTGATCAACGACGAACTTGGGCACAAGAATGGAGAGAAGTCACTTTTTCAGATGAATCCAGGATATGTTTACAGCATAAAGAGGGTCGCATCCGTATTTGGCGGTATCGTGGTGAATGCACATCGGCCGCGTGCATTTGTCATCCTAATACTGGCTCATCACTGTGATTGTATGGGGTGCAATTGGATAAAACTCTGGGTCACCTCTTGTTTGCATTGATGGCACTTTGAACAGTTCACCTTACTTTTCTGATGTGTTACGAACCATGGCTGTACCCTTTATTCGAGCCCTGCGAAACCCTACGTATTTCAGGAGGATAATGTCCGAACCACATTTTGCCGGTATTGTACGGACCTTCCTTGATGCGAAAAATGCTTGGCTGTTGCCCTGCCTGTCCCTTCACCATATCAATAGAAAACCTCTGGTCCATGGTTGTCGAGCGACTGGCTCGTCACCATACGCCATTCAAACAATTGTTGAGCTATGGCATCGTGTTGAAGCTTCATGAGCATCTGTACCTGTACATGCCCTCCAATTTCTGAATGACTCAATGCTCGGGTGTTTAACTGCCAGAGGCGGGTGTTCTGGCTACTGATTTCTCAAGATCGATGCACCCAAATTTCTTGAAAATTCAATCACTTTTTATTTCCTGTATATTTGTCTCTAATAAATATTACTTTTTTATCTGCATTTCTTCCTGGAGTAGCCATTTTAATGGCCAGTAGTGTATATATACATTTATACCTCCATTTTACTGAACCTCAATTGAATTAATTTTTCTGGAACCAAGAAGATTTTACGATTTACTTCGTAGAATAATCTCCAAAGAGGTAGGTATATTTTCTATTGAACGAATTTTTTTCTAGTGAATCAATATTTTTCTCCATATTTTTAAATTGAATCTAGACCTTCGTATAATGAAGTGATACAATCTTTTAAATAATTTGGCAGTGTTGAGAAAATACGCCTGAAGGGGTTTGTGTAGCATTACAAATAAACGAGAGGCATTATGAGAGAAACAATTTTTCAAACAAACCTAACAGATATTTCCAGTAATAAATTTAAGCACGAATGAGGTAATATAGGCTTGAAATGTCTGGTTATAAAAAGAAATATCGAAATATAATAATAATATTGATTAGAAATATTGTCTCATTAAAATTCATTAATTTTAACTTCATTTTTTTAAAGTTGATAAAATGGAGTACTTTTCTGGACAAGGGTTATTTTTTCCCTCTTGTTTTCCTTGCAGATCTCTTTTTGATGGATTAGTTATGTAAAATATGTAGATAAGGTGTGAATAATTATTTTTTGAATGAGGTATATTGTTTATGTATTTAAAATTTGTTTTACGTAGTTTGTAAAGTATATTGAAAGATGAATCTATATTTAAGGGAACTTTTCCCACATAACAAGCTTTTTCCAGAATTTAGAGACTTCGTTAAATAGAGGGCCGACTGTGTGTATATGTTACCGGCAAAGTATGAAATCCTGCATTCTATAGAATGCCTAAAACTAGCCGGAAAATGTATGAAATAATTCCTATTTCCCACATTGCCTAGGCGTTCTATAAAATGCATAATGAGAAATCGCAAAGTATGAAGTATATCTCCTATTCGTTTCGAATATTGCGTGTCAAGGCAAGAGATTATAACCTGTGCCTCAAGCTCTGAGTTTGTCAGTTGCACTTTGTGATTTATTCGGGAGTATCAAAATATACTCAATTTTTACTTTAAAACTTGTTCAAGAAAAAAAGAATTGGTTTTTTCTTGTGCTGCACACTTGCTTAGCCTCCCCTGGGTGAGCCCTGTATCAAAAATTCTTTGGGGGGCCATTTATTGGAAAATTGATAGAAATGATTAGAGTAATAAAGTTTATTTGAAAGTGTCCAAATAAATATATATAGACGCACCCTCGGATGTATTAAAAATCTTTATTACTTTAGAATTAGCTTATTGTTAATAATTTAAAAGATTTTTTTTTTGGCAAACGCATTTATAATAAAATTTGTAACAGATGATTTTAGATTTTCAAGTTCATCAATATTTTTGACAGAATTATAAAGTCTGGAAACTGATTTTGGTATATGAAGGTTATAAGGGGATTTTTAATAATTTTTACCTTAGAAAATCTTCCAGTTATTGCAGTTATGTCAGGAAGGGTAAAAAGTAGTAGGCATACTATAAGAACATTCGGAAAACTATAGGTGAGGCTATTGAAATTAATTAACAGTAGTTCGGTGAGCTCCTTGATTGAATGATTTACTCAGTTTCGGATTTTAAACAGCTTTTTGAAGCAATTAATTGTTCATAGATGTAGGATATCCTACAGAACTTTTTCTTTTTGTAGATGTTTAGATCAGGCATGTCAAACACGCGGCCCGCGGGCCACATGCGGCCCTCCAGTATGTAGGTTGCGGCGCGCGAAGACATTTTACCAAATTAATTACATTTTATAAAATCAGAGGTTTTAAGGTTTTTTTTTAATTTTGAAATTCCCATTTCCGTTAAACTTTTAAAAAATTACAGCATATTACCTATTATCTATTCTTGTTTTTTTTTTTAAAAAAATCCTATTTGATTATAAAAATAGCCTTTAAATGCAAATTATTTTTAATATTTTATTAAATTTTTTCTCATTTTATTTCATTACAATAAATCATTTTTTTTATTAAATTCTAAATGCATTTATGAATATTATTTTTTCGCATTACGATTAATCGTATGGGAGGCTTTTATTTCTCTTTGAAGAGTCTAATCAGCAAGAGACGAATAGCGTGACGTCAGAAGGCAGTTGAAGTATTCTTTTTTTTTTTTTTTTTTGAATTTAAAAACCCTAAGATTGCCAAGACAAAATGTAGTGCTTACTCAATAGTTTATTAATGAAAGTGGATTTTGGTTTTCAGTCATATTAAACTAAAAAGTTATTTAATAAAAACATAATCAAACTTTAAGAACAGAGTAAGAAAATGTCAACTGGCGATGAGCATCGTAATTTTCAAGAAAAATTGGAACTGCAATATTTTTATACCCAAAGCAAGAATAAAATATTGGGCCTGACATGTAAACATTATAATTCGGCTGCTAAGGAATATAATTTTAAAAGACATATGACACAAATCTAAAACAAACTGTCACAAATATGTTGCAAAACTTTGTGAAGACGAGTTGTTGGAATTGAAATCAACTCTTAAAAAAAGGAGAAAATGTATTCACTATATTTGTTGAGAGAGGAAGTGAGAGTGAATATTATTTCGCACTGTTCAGCTAATCGAGGGTGTCTGGCGACGGATTATGGTTAAGTGACGAGGTCGGCATATGGGCTGGCACCCCCTCTCCTAACTTCCACACCATACCAATGGGAGGATGTTTTAGCCTCAACATATTTAACTTGCATTTGCTTCATTGGTACAAGGCTCAAACTCATATTACAAGGCTCAAACTCATATGACTCGAGTTCGTTACCTTGTGTGACCGCTATGCTACTACAGCCACCTAAGTTTGTTGAAGACAATACAACTGCAGTTGAAACTCGTTATATATTATCACTTTATTAATCGTAAGCACAAATCGAAACCATTTACTAAAGAAGAATTTATTAGTGAATACTTAATTTAAGAGGAGGAATTTCCGTATTTACTCGAATCAAATCTGCACTTTTTTCCAATGTTAATGCTGCTGAAAATCGGGCACGGCTTAGAATCGAAGGGAAGGAAATTTTTTGGATAGGGTATTTAGAGCAATTACGGGGGCATGCAAGTGATTAAAAGTTAATAATACTGATAAAATAAATAATTATTTCTTTCTCATTAGTTCTTATTTTAAATTTATTCTAATTTCGTAAAATTTGATATCGATAAATCCTCTTACACTATTTTTCATTTTTCACAAAAATTTGTTGAGAATTTGGGGTGCAGTTAGAATTGATGGCGGCTTAGATTCGTAAGAAAAAATGGTATTATGTCCAGCACAAACAAAAAAATTTCCATGTATAAGTTTAAGTCGAAATTCTGTAACCAGCAGAGGTGATGAAATAGTCGTGAACTGAGCCAATTCGAGTCCTGTACTATGCATAATACATATTTTTGATGCATTTAAAGAAGTTTTGAGACAAAGTGTTCCTTGGGGGGGGGGGGGTATGTTGTCTTGCAACGGATAGGGCACCTACCGTGACCAGTATTACTAAAGGAGCAGCGAGATTAAAAGAAACAAGCAAACAGCATGGTAATTTTAAATATTTTCATTGTATTAGTTCATAGCAAGTACTGTTCTTGGTACTGGGTATGAACTTGGATGTATTGGACATATTTTAAAGTAGTTAGTAAAATTGTAAACTATATTCGAGCATGTATATTTTAGCATCGTCGATTTGCTTCATTTCTGGAAGATAAAGAATGTGAATTTATCAGCCAGCCATATTATTCGAAAGTTCAATGGATTTCGAGTCAAAGTGTTAAAACGATTTTTTTAATTTTCTGGATAAAATTATTTTTTTGGAAGCAAAGAAAAAATTATGAATGTGCTGCGTTAACAGATGAGAAAATATGAAAGAAGAAAAAGATATTGAATTAAAAGATGAGAAAAGATAAAAGAAGAAAAAAGATGTTCAATAAAACATGAGAAAAGATGAAAGAAGAAAAGATTCTGAATTAAAAGATTAAATATCAAATGAGAAAACCCCTGGCTTTCTCAGTTGATCTTACACGTCAATTTAAGTTTCAAGGCAAAAATCCTTTTGTTACAACGCTATTTGATATTAACACTTTCAAACAACAATTATTACATACATAAAGAGAAAACTTCTCACTTTTTGAAAGCTTTCAAAATTCATTGATTAAATCACTTAAATCAAAATTTACAAAATATTCTCACCAAATTAAATTATTAGAGATGGAATTCGATCGAATATTTTCTAAACTTTAAAAATTTTCAATTACAATTTAATTTTTAACTTCACATCTATCTATCGATATTGAAATTGTTGATGAAAACTTACAAATGGAATTAATTGAAATCTATTGTGATTCTTTGCTGAAGCAAAAATATTTGTAAGTTGAAACTCTAGATTTGTTTGCATATTCATCTGTAGATTGATTTTCTTAAAATGTTATCATTTGTTACAAGTAAAATGAATGACTATGTTTGGATGCATTTATTTATGCGAGAAACTTTTTCTTCAAACAAAAATAACAAAAATTCTGAAAGGTCAAGATTAAATGATAAACATTTATCATTTTTTAAAAATTACATCAGCTCAATATGTTGAACCAAATTTAGACGACTTGCTTTGAGAGAAAACAAACGATGTTAAATATCTTATAAAAGAAATATTAAATTGTATTTCGTATTACAACTTTTATTTTTGTTTTTTTAATAAAACAATGTAAAACATGTATAGCTTAAAAAATAAAAGGAAATGTTAAGCGATTATGTATGTATAATATACAATACATTGTTTTTTATAAATAAGAATATAATTATTCTAAAAACCCTGTTTAATTAATTTTTTGAACATTGAAAACATGCGGCCCTCAACTTAATATAAAATAGTTCATGTGGCCCATGATATCAAATGAGTTTGACATGCCTGGTTTAGATCATCTCTTTGCAGAGGACGGCAATTTTAGTCAAAAACAGCATTCCACAGCAACGCCATCTAGC
Source organism: Trichonephila clavata (assembly GCA_019973975.1). Taxonomy (NCBI): domain Eukaryota; kingdom Metazoa; phylum Arthropoda; class Arachnida; order Araneae; family Nephilidae; genus Trichonephila; species Trichonephila clavata. Next base: position 25,403 of record BMAO01008619.1, read on the forward strand.
GTGCTTATTAAAACGCTGACGCGATTTTCTCGTCAGAGGCCCACTAACCATCTACTAGGAAGCATCGTTTTAGCGCGGCCGCGCTTCTTTCGCCACAACTGGCGGTAAGTCACCAGCATATCGCATAATGAGTTTTATTTAATTTCTAACGCCCTCCCAAAAGGGATTGACTATCTATCCTTCCTATATTAATGTTTCTATATTAATGTCTGCCTTTAAATGTTCCTATATTTGTAAATTCCTGCATGTCCTAATTTCTATTTTGTAAATATTCCCCTGTAAATACTCTCCTATAATTCATAATAAATTTGTTAGTTTCTTTAAACTATGTTGTCTATTCTATTTTTCAAAGTTAACCCATACATCGTAAAAACCCCTAGACTGAACCGCTATCTGAAGAATCTAACTTTTTCGGAAGATTTCGATTAGATTCCCACATAGATATTGTGTGTTACGTATTTATCATATTTAGTAGCTAGTTTTGAGGCCTGGTTATTTTTTTTAAATTGCGTAGTTTGAAAAGAATAAATATTTATCCGGCTGTATATAAGGTTTCGAAAATATTGCTAGGATTAAGGAAACTGAAATCTTTGACGGGCGTGAGATATTAACCCATCTAAACATCAATAATACACATTCACTTTGAAAATCGATTCCACAGATTTGAAATTCTCTCATCTTCTTATAACTTATCAAAAAAAGCATTTTCTTCTCTTTCGTTTCTGAAAGCAGGGCATTACATCCCATACACTTGAAAGATCTGTGGTAAACAGCAAATAGCAGAATGAATTTTATTTGTTATTAGTACCAGTCTGCTCAGAAGACTATTAAACAAAGTATTAATTTTTGGATGTCATTTCTTTTCACGCTGTAGGGTTAAAGAAATAGGGTCTATGATTTCATATAACCAAGAAAAAATGATCACAAGCATTTTAAAAAATCATACCTCTCTAATATAGTAGTTATATCTTTATACTCGTCACTTTTTATTAGTTGAAATTAAATTAAGTTAACAAAATGCTTTCATTATTACTGAGTAAAAAATCTAGCAAATAATTTTAAAAATAGTATTACCCTTTATTGGATTTTAGTATAGCAGCATAACATAGACCTTTATATTGAAAATTGCGATTTCTACTAAAATCACAATGTATTCACAAATCCGTTAAACAAAAGTAGAGATGAATATCTTAATATTATTATTTCAAATACAATTAATTTATTGTCCTATGTGTTGAGGCTATATGTATGCATTCCTCATTTTATTTTAATTTTCTATATAAAACATGCATAAATTTAAAGTTCGTGATAAATGCACGAAATTGTAAACTACGTTTTTATTATTTCATATTACCATTAGTTAAAAGAACATGGAACGTAATTCCTTTTTTACTCTACAAATGCATTTATTTCGCTTGGTTTTACTCGATGTTTCATGTAACGTATCAAGCATGTAAAATAAAGTCGGATGCTATATGAACTCTTTTATACAAAGTAATTCACTACCAGACCGACAAACTTGCAGGAGATACAGATAGAACTTGAAATCACATAAGAATGTCAGATCGCCAATGACGTAAGTGCAAGATATGGCGCAAAAATGCAGACAAATAGAACAGAAACAGCAACACGTTAATGAAGCAGAAAATATTTTATTGGAAGGTTATATTAAAACAGGTGTTCGAAATTATAGCAACAAGTCATTCAAAAGGCCCTACACTGTTGCTGCATATGGAATTCCATACGTTCTCGAAGATTCTTGGCATACCACGTATTCTTCCGTCAGTTGCCTGTATTCGAACGATGAGATCTTCCACTGAAGGAACGGACATATCGCACACCAAACTCTTCATGTGAGCATAACCAGACTCATGCCATCATTCGTCCACACTTGCAAAGGTCGAGTGATATGGAACACCCCTTGTTGCGGTAACATCCTTGGTAGAACTGCCGAGCAGCGTTCCCGTTATAATTTGCAGCTTCATACACGATCAGCGCATCGACAAGTTTTTCGATTGAATACTAGTTTCTAATAATATCTCGGGAAACAAATCGCAAATAACTACTTCCGGCAGGATATGTTTTCCCAAAACCTTCTGTTCAGTGCCACCTACCGCAAGATTGCCTGGGGTGATCTTCCAGCACTTTGGAATTCCATGCAAGGTCTCTGTCAGGCCAGCCAGATGACTTCTGATCGTAATTTCAAACACCTCTTATTGTACAATCTCCCAATAAAATTTTTGTCATATTAATGTGTTGCTGCTTCTGTTCTTTTTCTCTGCTTCTTTGCACCATAGCTTGCAACTATGGTATTTGCGACCGCTCTTTCCTGTGTGATTCCGAGTCGTTTCTGTGCGCCGACACACCCTTCAAGTTTGTCAATCTGGTAGCGAATCACCCTTCATAGTATTAGTGGAAAAACCTTGCCATTACAACCCAAATAAGTCACATTTTTTGAATGTAGGGAAAAAAGATACAAGTTTTGGGAATTACTTTGGAATATATTTTTGAAGTGAAACTTCTTTGCGGATGGGAGTGAATGGGAAATTTACCCAGTTTTGCGTAACAGTGAAAAAGCGAACGGAAGTAGTGATTCCCCCCATCCGCCCGAAATGTCACCATGGTGAGGAGATAGTGAGCGGGAGGAAAAGAGATCGGGGGGGGGGGTGCGCCACGTGACTTGCGTCATATCCGTGAAAAATTTTGGACGATTGCTAAGGGGGAATTGTGCATCAAAAGTATATCTTGCTGCTATGAACGAAAGGCACTTACGTATTAGTGATATTAAGTGGATACCCTTGCTAGTCTCATAACGAGCTCGTGTGGCGTATTTTCGTAGTTTTTATGTAATAAACGTGCCGTTTTCAACGAATAAAAGCACCCAAAATATTACCATTATATGGCTCTTTCCGTTACGGGAGTTTCTGGAGCATTGTGTATATGTCACTAACGTTCGCGACAGAATCGCTACGGATAGCGTCTTGTAAACAAACACAGTGACTTCTGTTAGTGATGCATTAAGTTTATATTATTAATTTTTATTTCCATTGAATCAAAATAATATCCGGTCAGATAGCCTAGAACAAATGCAAAAAGAGAAAAGAGTTTCGTGAAAGAAAAAAAAAAAGTAAAACTAGCAGCAATTCCTGGCGAAAGTCTATAAACCATCAAGTAGTTCTGTCGCAGTTTTTATCATTTTTATCCATAAAGTTTTAGTGCTGTACACATCAGAGGCTGCTGCAATCATTGGATCCGATGATGATTGAAAGCCGGTTATCTTAACTGGAGACTTTAATGTTAAATTTGCTTCAGAAGCAAAGCCACTCATTGAATTCTTGAAACGGACACTAAATTTGACAATGAATACTGATTCTAGAGAAGGAAAAACAATATACGGAACCACGACTGATGCAGTTTTCTTACATTTTCTTGATTGACTACAAACGAGGATTTTTATATCCTATTTAAGTTACCACACACCTATTGTGTCTTTCTTGGAAAATGATGATGCAGAAAATTGAATAAAAATATTTTCATACAATAAATGAAGTTCAAATTTTATTTGATTAAAGTTACTCAGCAGTTTAATATAATTAGATCTATTCATGCATTTACGGTCAACGTCGACAAAGAAGTTTCACTTCTGTTGCGTGGCTTTCCACGTTCTTTTTTTTTTTATTTATTTATCTTTTAAATGCGCACCTCGTTAGATAATCTTGGATTTTAGCTCATATTTTCAACAGTTCACGGCGCAAAGAATCACATTGTAACCAATGAGGCAAACAGAGTGATTTGAAACAAAATTTAAAACCTCCTATCGTGAGGCTGTTAAAATGATTTCTTATGGAAGTCGTATTTTTTACATATAATTGCAAAACACAGGGGAGCCTTTACATGGGGCAATTAACTGTCATCTTGAATGCGATAAAGGACTTCTGAGATCTATGATCCCAACTTTTTTCAGAAGAGAAAACAAATTTCTAAGCCATTGCTGGGCAAGAATGCATATTCGGTCTGTTAGAAGTTATATAGAAATGAAAAAAGAACCGAGATAAATAAAATCTGTTATTCTCTTTCATTCAATCACCTCTGGACAGATTTCCGACTAAGGACCAAGTCAACTTGTAGTATTTCCGTGCGACGTTTATCTACAGTGAATCAATCAATAAACCAAAGAATGTTGTTATGTATAAGCGAATAACGTCTCGAACAAATTTTCCAGATTCTAAATCATACTCGTCTAAAGTGCGGCCCAAAAGCTTTTAAAATGCGGCCCAAACACAAATTATGAAAATATTTCAATTCACACATTTTTATTAAAAAAATAAATGTATGCACAAAATATGCTACAATAATTTTCTATTTAACTGATGGGTTTAAAAGATTTCAAGATTTTCGATAAAACGAAGAGTATTTCAATGTATTTTCTACCCCGTTTTCTCTGGAATAAATAAATTACCTTCAAATGGAATGCATTGAATTGCAAAGTGACATTCAACTGAAAACAAAATTTGGGAATGTTTCTATTCTGGAGTTTTAAAAAGATTACTTACGCCGTTCGATAAATATCCTCCTTTTCACACTCATGCTTTATTAATGTATTCAGCTTTTGGTGGTACTTAAGTTTGCGAACAGTTATTTTCCAAGAATGAAGCATACAAAAAACAAAAATAGGACAAAGATCACTGACAACCATCTTGTAAATGCATTAAGATTTGCAACTTCGTCTATTGAACCCGATATCGATTTGCTCTCTTGCTGAACAAACGAAAATTCATTCATCTCATTAATTTGATTGTTATCCATCTTTATGAAATCCAAATGAAACGAAATTTTTACAAATTTAAGATAAATGTGTACCAATTCATGACTAATTCAAATTTTTAAAAAATTATAATAAAAATAAGTTAATTTATTTTAATAAAACTACATAGAGTTAAAATTTTCATTTCAATTTATTAAAAAAAATATATTGCATGTGTGGCCCAGAAACAAAAATTATTTTTGCAATGCGGCCCACAAGCGGTCATAAATTAGACACCCATGTTCTAAATGTTATCCCTCCTTTACTTCAAACGACCTTTCAGACGAGCCACTTCGAATCGGAATTTTTTAGAAGCCTTTCCGATTCTATACCACATTTTGCCTTTTCATTATTTTGAGTAAAACTATACCAGCTTTCAAAAGTTTCGAATTGCTAGAACTTAGGTGCAGAATTCACACGGAAAAATTTTAACCGTTTGAAGCCAGTAATAAGCAATTTTTTATAAATAGATAGGTCAACTTTGTTAATCAAACTATTGATAGCCTTTTCCGATTTTATGCTCAGACATGTCCGGGGAGTCTATAGCTCGGGGGCCCCGTATCATTGATATGGCGGTAGCTTCACTACTGGTGCTGCATGAAAATGGGGGAGCAATCTGTAGTATTAGAGACGCAGTCACATGGCTTATGGATGTAAAATATCTATTCGACGACGAGCTACCAAAAATTTGAGTTAATACAAAAAAGTAATAAAAAAAGTTTTTTTTTAAAAGAAAGTATTTACTAGAAGTTAATGATGTACAAAAAGCCAAAATGAATACTTAGAAGGAAACCAGGGAGTATTGGTTGCCAAATAGCCATGATGTGATGTCTATGGAAAAAAAAAAGTAAACTAATTTAACCAGTTAAGGAATGCAAGTACTATACAGCAGAGTTTTTTTTTCAATCCCTCGCTCCGTGGATTAAATAGTATCGGCCACTCAAAAGCATTAAATTCTTTCTACTTTATTTACTAGGGTATAGTTTTTTAAGTGGCTTTTCTTTTCATACTGATTTTTGGATGCAACTGAATTTATTCTGCAGCATGTTTAATTACAATTAAACATGCGCGGGGATAAAAAGCTTGGAAACACTGCTATATTACGTCGCGGATTTTGAGTTATTTTATGTACTTCATGAAGCTGCTTTGTGTGTGTGTGGCTATTGGACACGGAAAAACATGAGAAAATTCGGAAAGAACTTTCCACCAAATACAAAAACCTTCCACGTTATAATATTGAACTGTACATACACCTTGCTGAAGCTAGTCAGAAAAACCAGAAAATTATTTTAAAAAGGCATTGTTGTGAAACCATAAATTCTTTTTTTAAGGCCAATTTTTTGGCACTTGTAATGAGTGGTAAAGGTGGTTTATAATGACTTGGAACTTCTGAAGGAATTTAAAAAATAGTAAATGCGAAATCTCAGTAAAAACTTTCTGCTCTAAGAACTTGCTTAGAATAAAGGTATTCCTCACCGAGAAATTCCTCTTCTGGCAAATGTAGGTAAGCCAAGGATTCGTCAAATGTATGTGTAAAACAAAGAACCAAAATAAGAATTGTTTTTGCGTGAAAATTGTAGTGAGTGTAATTCAAAATGTCATGCAAGCGTACCATGTTGCAACACAAGTAGGTTAATTATTATATTTCCTGTTTTTATACAAAAATACATAAATTTTATTTGGTACAACTTTCAATTTAATTTATGTATTCTGAATAATTTTTTAATGCCACTCTCATTTTTTCATCCGAATAACATTCGTATTTTTTCGCAACGTGCGTCATTGATATAACAGCCTTATTTTGACCTTTGTTCATACCTAACCTAAATAGCTTTGATCATTCCATAGAATGCCTAGGCATTCTGTACAATGACTAGGCAAAGTATGCAATAATTCTTATACTTCACCTAAAAACGTCAGTTAGTCTATGAAATTCCGACATTTCATATTTTCCTGTTCACACACACACACATATATATATATATATATATATACCAGGTGGTTATAAAGAATTAAACTTCCGATACAAATGGCATCGTACAGCGCAAACGGGTGAATGAAATGCAACGAAAATTGAATATAGGCTATACATGAAATGCGCTCACGGAATTTAGAGAACAAAATTTTATTTCCAAAATGTCCACTAGAGGGCATCTCCTCCGGAAAACATTAAATTTAACTCAATAAACAACAAAACGGAATTTTAGAAACACTATTAATAATCCAAGACAAGAATTCTGTGTAATAAAATGTTAAATCGGTAAAAGTTGTCATTTGTAGGACAAAAATGTCGAGATTTGCATGCATGAAAAGAACAAGATAATTTATGCAAAACAGGTAAGATATAAAGCGTTTTCAAGGGTTGACATGTTTAAGTCGTTGTTTCCGGCTATACTGATGGTGGCCTCTTTAGTAGAACTTGAATTATTAGTGAAGCTGTTTTACGAAGACAAAAGGAATGGTTCTGCTGCAGTTCACAGCCAGTTTTCTTAACAAAATCACTGTTGATTTGTCATGGCCTTAAAATATTCTATAGAGCGAGAAGTCTCATTTCTACCTCATTGGGACAGTCAAAACACAGTTGCCACATTTGAACGGAGGAAAAACCACGGATCCAAACTGAAAATCCCTTAGTTTTAAAAGGTCACTGTGTGTAGTGTGTATTCAAGGCGACATTAATCCTTTGGTCATTCTTCTTTAAGGAAATTGGTGAACTACTTTGCGTGTCACATGTTCCATTAAGGACCTTTCGTATCATTCTGCAGACGATTTTTGTGTCGCAACTGCAGCAAAAATCGGGTATTTGCATCCACCATTTTCATACAGGATGGTGCGTCCCCACATATCCATGGAACCGTGCTCCACCATTTCACAGAGGAACATGTTATTAGAATCTCCTTTCCTTATCCACGTCCGACCACCACGTTCACCCGATCTAACTCCATTTAATACAAAATTTACAGGAAATACAAAATTTCGTTTCCAACCTAGATCTAATGACATTAATTTATGCCCGTACACCTGAATGGGGTACCGTTTGCAGAAAAAAATTTATACTGGAGGATATTGTTTTTGAGTTTTATTCAGGAGGAGTTTAAAACAATCGCTTCCGGTATCAACATGAAAACAAATGTTGGATATACGATTGCGAACGAAGAGGCAACAGGAAGTCAAAGGCAAGGCATACGTCTTCGCTACTCCTGCCCGTTCATGTTTCCCTGGAATGAACAGGGCTGAATACATTTTCTTGCCTTTGAGGCAAATTTACTGTGATACCGACATAAATTTGATGCTGTTGGCTTAGCACTCATTCCGCGAGTGCGAGATTGAAAAGATTTCAACAAAAAAATTTCAATCGTTGAGGTTCTTTCACTTCTTGAAGTAAAAGTTTTAAATCTTTGAGGAGTTCCGTTTCTCTACAATCATAAGAATTGGCACTGGAATGTTTTGATACAGCACTTACCTGTGGAAAAGTGTTACCTCTAAAATACGATCAGCTACCTTTGAAGCTTATTGAGCTGAAATGGGTTGAAAACTTGCAAGGATGTATTGAACATTAGGCGGTAACTGCTGTAAAAATAATTCCAAGAGAAGTGAATCCACCACGTTGTCGATTCCAAGAGCGGTCAAAATAATTCCCATGGCTTTCCGTCGCCTAGCTGTCCTAAGAGCCCATCCTAGCAGGTGTGCACCGCATGTGGGCTGCCAAACCAAGAGGTGGCCGCAGGCCGTATATAGTTAAATCAACAAAAAATTAATCAAATTAATTTTAAAAAATTAATTTAAAAAAATTAATTAAACTATTAATCAAACAAAAAATTTTACTAATTTCTCAAAGTAAAGCTTATAATAAATCAAATAAATATGTTGAATTTTGAATAGTTATATTGAAAAATCAAGTCCCGATTTCCCGATAACACAGCATAGCTTAAGAAAAATAAGATGTTAGTGTATAGTGTGTCGGCCGATTGTCCATAAATGTCTACACTTTACACAATCATCCTTCATCTGATAGCATAATTCGTGGTGGAGCCGACAATTTAAAAAAGGTTTTTTGTTTGTTTTGTTTCGTTTAATAGCGACTCTGGCAGCTCTCTGGGGATCGATGCTTAATAAAGAAGTTCTCAAAAAGAATTTTTGCGAAAGTTGCTTTATGAAAATATCTAATAAAGTTAATCAAATAATGTTTCAATTCAATATAAATAAGGTGAAATTTAAAGGTTTCGATTTAATAATAACCTTGCAATTTAGAAAAACAAAATAGGGGAAAGAAGTCAATTTTGCCAATGGTTTTACAACGCTTATAAACAATGCTCATTTTCCTTTTTAGTGAGTTATACGTCTATCAAAAGGTAGTTTCTTGTAGGTTTATTTGGAATTAAGTTATAAGAGAAAAAATCTTACACTTCTTTTTGAGTGAATGATTTTCGTTACAAAACCTGTCACATAGTATTCATAATGTTAGCGAAGTTCTAAATTTTTAATTTTATGTTGTAGGAACTTAATGGTACTCACAATGTTAAAATAAATGCTAGTTTTATGCGTTTTTTTTTAAAGTCCTAATTGTAACAAAATGTCATATAATATCAAACAAGTGATTCACAAACATTGCACTAAAAACAGAAATAAAAGAAAACATATATTAAAAGCTAATCCTTTTCTATATATATCTGCCCACTTACACGTATACTCAATCTCCTAGTCCGAAAATAATTTCATGTGATCTCATCTACTTAGTCCTTTACCTTGTTTACTGTTTTCACTATGTTAGCTCTAGGGCCGAGGAAAATGGATCCATGTCCGAGTCGGCATTTGGACTGAATTTGAAAAATACTTTTTTTTTGTTACGAAAAAATGTGTACGAAAATATTTTTTTAAATATTATTATTTATACTTTGGAAACACACCTTGTACCAGATTTATATCTGGACTTTTATTTTAGACTGAATTGAAATGCCGACTACTGCTGGTAAAATTTGTAACACACACGACAATATATTTTTTAGAAAATAAAAATTACATTGCATGGTGATTTGTATATAGATTATATTACAAACGATTATCTTTTATACATGGTATTACTAGGTTAAGGGTGACAAATGTGCACAAAGCAATATTCTGCTTAGAGCAGCGTTCGGCAAATTGCACTTCTTCAATGTAGAATTAAAAATAATGTTTGTTAAAAAGCTATTGTTCACTTTCTAATTTATAAATATCTCTATAAAAAAACTACCTGCATTTACATGCCCATTTAATTATTTGACTGGCTTTCTGACAGAATTCATTTTTAAAAAAGGATTTGATTTATCTTTTTTGCAATTTCCAGTTATATATTTGTTTCTAGCAATGTGAATCTGGTATTTCGATTCATGTAACTCATTTTCTTTTTCTCTACTGTGTACGTTTAAAATTAGTTTTCTTATGTGTTGAGCCTTGAAAGGTTCGAGGCTGGTGTGTAGGTTAAATCATTAAATTTCGATATTTTTTCTTATTTTCTTCAGTAACATTCTCCCCATCCCGAGTTTGTCACAAAGGACATTCTTTCAGGATGTCTGGTGTCAGCTAACTTAAAGGAGACAGGTAATAAGAATTTTCGGAAGATAACATTTCCTTTTTTTGAAAGAATTTAGGAGATATTTCATTTTTGTCTTGAATGTTGTAATTTGAAGTTAAAATAAATGCTTATATGATCTCTACTATCAACAGACTCGTATTTGAAGAAAAAAAAATGACCTGCTGAAATTTTGTCACAATTCAATCTCTTACATTTAGCTCGTTTGAAATAGCAATCGGTAACAATGCTTTAATTTCGCGCGAATTAATTTGCATTTTCTAAGACTTAAAGTAATATACAAATTCCTCCTGTAAAGTACACCTCCGAGTAAGACACAATTAATGTTGTTACTGGTCTCTTTGAATATGTATATATTATGTATGTATATATCCATATATATATATATATATATATATTACAAAAATATACAAAAAATAGTTATATACCTAAGATAACTATAGTCATGATAGAATAGATTTAGCCGCAGAAATACTCGAGCAAACTCCTAGCCTTAGGAACCAGGAATGCAGGTTTAAACAATGTTTTTAGGCCAGCCAACCTTCACCTGAATTTGCCAATTCTCTAGGCTATAGGGAAAGCAATAAATTTCTAGAGAAGTTTAACTATCATTATAGAGATAAAACCATAATCTATTAATGTAAAACGATAATATTATAGCCTGTATAATAATTACTAATATATATATAATATATATATATATATATTAGTAATGTTTTTATGTATTTTTCGAACCAAAAAACATATTTAGAAAAAAATTGGAAAATTTTTATTTTTATAGGGTCTCCAGGTCCTATCACTTATATTTAGGAAAAGATGCAGTTCACACACAAAAACAAAGTAAAGACAAAAAGTTTCATTTTATTACAATAAAAACTGGCCGAGTTATGGAACTTTGAAAATCGTATATTTCCTCAATTTTCCCGACCGTTTTCAAGAAGCTATTAAGGGGCCGTCTCCAAAGTGAAATTAATTTGAACTCTGCCAGAAAACTTTCGCTCTTGCACGTCACTCTTACGTAAATCGTTTTTAAATTTAAAAGTACATAAATTACGTTAATAATACAATGATTGAGTACTTAAGAAATAAAATTTATTCTGTACGTGTAAAATATGGACAAAATAAAATATTTTTGACGAAGAAAACATTTTAAAAGCAGTTCCAAAAAAATAGGCTTATTTGCTCCGGCTTCAGACTGATTTGCTGCGGTACTGATTCTGGCGATTATTAAAAATCTGTTGTGTAGCCACTAGCAATTGCAAAATAACGAATTCTAGTACGGGAGAACGAGATGTATACAAATGAAGAATACTGCAAAATGGTACAGTTGTATGTGCAGTGTAATCGAGATGAAAGAGATGCGGCAAGACTTTATGCAATTAAATTTCCCAGTCATAGACGTATTCCTTTGTCTCGTGCCACACCTTCAAGCTTGCGGATAGCCGCTGAGAATGTTCTGGGATATGCCTTGGCTCATCCTGAAAGTAGTGTCCGAGATATTAGCAAGGCTTGTTCCTACTCAAAATCGACGGTGTGGAACATATTATATACGTTTGGTGCATATCTTTATCGTCCAGTCCTGGCGCAGGAACTAATGCCCGGAAACCAGGAGCGTCGTTTTGATTTTTGCAATTTCGTGTTAAATACACTGGATGAAAATCCAGATTCTTTTAATGAAGTTTTGTGGTCGGATGAATGCCAGTTCTCGAGGCAAGGCACTATTAATATGCAGAATACGCATTATTGATCCCTCGAAAACCAACATCTAATACGACTGAATCACCACCAAGTGCGTTGGCCGGTAAATGTGTGGTGCGGAATATGGAAGAGCACCTTAATTGGCCCAATGTATTTCGATGGACCTTTAACATCAGAATCATACACGGAAATTTTATCTGGACCATTAGCCGATTTTTTAGAAGATGAAGTTTCCTAAGTGCTCGGGATTTCTTCCTCTGGGGCTTCCTAAAAAGCAAAGTGTACGAACGTGAATCCACGAGTAAATCCGATTTACTCAATCGAATCAGCATGGCATGCAGGTCTGTGACACCAACTATGTTGCATAAGCTACAGGCGGAGTTTCTGACGCGGGTTCGATACTGCATTTCTGCGGAAGGCAGTCATTTTGAACATTATTTAATTTGGTCATTCTGATATAATAAAGCCCCTGATTCATGATTGGCGCATCATTCCACAATATGCTATAATTTGAATGGCAATTCCTGTACTCTTTTGCTGCTATTTGTTAAAATAAGCTGTTTTAATTTTTTCGGTACAAGTTGTATTTCTTTAATTAACTTTTATTGTTTGCCATACGGCAATACAAATTGTCAATCTATGATGTTTAACATGATGTTTCAATATTACTATGATGTTTTTTTTTTTTTTTGCTCTTTCTGTAGATAGTGAATTACTGTTCTCTAAACTCAATGTATATACGACCTCCTTTTCTGAGCAGTTCAGATGCTTCAATTTTATGTAGGCATAACTCGGTCAGTTTTTATCGTAATAAATTGAAATTTTTTTGTGTTTACTTTGTTTTTGTGTACTGCATCTTTTCCTAAATATAAGTCATAGGACCTGGAGACCGTATAAAAATTTAATTTTTGTAATTTTTTTCTAAATGGGTTTTTTGGTTCGAAAATCACGTAAAAACATTCCTTACCTTTTTTAAAAATATTTTTCAAATTGGAAGTGTATATCTAAACCGAACGGTTCAGAAATTAGCTATTGGTCACATTAAGGCTGGACACCCTGTTTATATATATATATATATATATATATATATATATAATGGAAGAGTCTATTATAGAAGAATTAACTAAGCGTATGTATAACATGGAACAGAATTAGAACTTTAAAATGTAAGAAGCCAAAAGAGTCAATAGACTAAAATGAAGACCTGTTATAATTTCTAAAGCTGTTGCTGAATTAGGACCAGCAAAATTAGGGTTAAATATATTTTATGGATCCTACCTTCCCCTGTTCAGCAGAAATTTTATACATAACAGGAAAACATACCAATATTGAAAAGTTAGGCCTAAAACCAACCACGTGTAATTTGCAACTAAAAGAAAAATAAAATAAAAATAATAGAAAATATGAAAGGAAATGAATCCTAACAAAATACAAATAAAAATAATTTTGAAAAGGAATAATGAAGCAAAAACTTACATGAAAAAATGCAAATAACCGGAGAGCGGGAAAAACTGTACGTGCGAGAACAATACGCTAAATGATCGTTAAAAATGACGTGTTAAGTTGATAAAACCAGATGCAAAAATTAGTGGCGCCACCTGGATAGTTTTTTTGTAATTAAACAAAGCAAACTAAAACAAATTAAAAATAATAAAAAACAGAAGGAGAAAAAAACAAAGAATAATACTTAAACTTTGAAAAGGAGAATTAGAGAGATAATTTAGACATATATTTAAAAATGAAGTTACTTGGATAGTTGTATTCCAAGCAATTATTGCGGAATAGCTTAAAATTATTTTGCTTAACATCATTATCTGTAACTAAATCGTTATTTCTTTTTATAAAATTTAAGATGATATTTCTAAAAATAGATAGAGAGAGAGAGAGAGAGAGATGTAGGTTACTTTCCCAAAAAGGCATTTTAATAATGTTAAAATCAAAAGAGTCTCTTTTATCAAAAATATTACTAATTAGTATATTATTCTTAACAATTAATTGTAGGTCTAAAAAGTTTGCAGAGTCATTATTATAATTGTTTTTTAATAATTTCAGATATAGGGGATAATATTTAAAACTAGGAACAAAATTTACTATACTACTAAAGATGATTAAGTCATCTATGTATCTAAAAAAGTAACAAGAATCTATACTAATGTTATCATATTCATAAAAGTGCAGATAAATATTGGCTAAACAGTTACTCGCAGGTCCTCCTTGTGGAAGACCTTTAATTTGCTGATAATAAGAGTTATTGTGAAAAATATAATATTTTCATATAGTACTAGATGAATAAGTGAAAGATATTTATCATACTTAATTAGTTTATTCAAAGAATATTTGTTATAGGCTATTTTGAGAATTTTAACCATATCCCCAATATCTATGGAATTAAATAAATCTTCAAAGTCATAGGTGTGAATAGAAATAATTTTTTTATCTTGCATGTACTTAATGATATCCAAGCTATTCTTAACTATAATCGAATTATCAATACTGTCTAATGTGGATTGAATAACCTTTTGTAGCTTTCTACCCGGAAGTGTAATATAAGTTTTAAACCCATTTGTTATAGTCCTAAATTTAATAGGATTTTTATGAAATTTTGGAGTTAAGAAAATATGAGGGAATTTAATATCCGAAATGCGTAAATCTAATTTTTTATAAAAAGCAGAAATTCGATTAAAAATTTCTCTATTGCTAGAATTAGATTTTTTAAAAGCATTATTATTATGAAAATGTCTATTAAGCATATCAGCATACAACCATTTGCAAATAATTGCATAATTACCCGGAACTTTATCAACATAAACAATAATGAAATTATTTTGTAGTTCTACAATATGATGCTTAAGATTTTTGTAAATTAATCCACAATCAGTTTTATAGTTATTTTTCAGTAACTCTTTTAAAACATTGCATTTAAACTCATTAAAAGCTTCAATAGGAAAAGTGTATTTAATTGCTAATTTAGTAATGAAGTTACAAATATCTTTAGAGATTTGTTTTTTATGGCATTATTATTATTGGAGATCATTAATCTATAACTAGTACCTTTTGACATAATTTCCCTAAGAGTATTATCTTCAACAATATTTAAATTGCCTGTTACAACATGTTTGTGATGCTCGTTTATAAATTCAGGATAATCCTTACAATTACAAAGAAAGGTATTATTTTGCAAATCATTAATCTTATTGTAGTTAAAAATTGAGCTACCAATTTTTTTATTATACTTAAAAGCCTTTTTAATGCAAACATTATTGATAGGTAAGCAATGCACATATTTATTAAATGTTTTTGAAAAATTAATGTTATTATAGGATTTATTCATGAATAAAATTGTACAATACTCAGTAGTACTATTTACCAAATCTTTATCTTTTATATTGAATTTATGAATGAGAAAATTAATAATATCTTTAATAATATGTAAGGCATGGCAATCTTGAAAATTATGCTTATCGAGGATAACTTTAGTATACTTGATTTCTTTTTTGTTCAAACCAAACAGGAAATATTTAATATGTTTAATGTTAAAAGACTTTTCAAAGTTAATACATAAATCATTAATTTTAGGAGCAATCTCAACTGGTAGTTTACTATTTCTTTTCTTCCTTAGAAAGTTCTATTTAAGTGACTGAAAAAAGTTTCTTATTTCTTTTTTGCAAAATTTTAAGATTTCAAAGACAAGTTTGTGTTTCTCTTTTCATCAATTAAATATAATGCTGTCCTAATAAAACAATGTAAGGAACAGAGAAATAAAACACTGCAACATTGTTTTTCTCACGCTTCCATTTAGAGACAAAACAGAATATGTTACAAAGTGATTGCAGCTCGTGGGGGTGCGTTTTCTTAGGGTTTACATACGAAATAAAATTGCCGGCTTAGGTGGACGCAATCTATAGCTTTCAAAAAGATCCGTTCAATGGAATATTTTCATTAAGTTTCTGTAAGTACAAGATTTAATTCCTCATTTCAAACATTTGTACAGTAATGAAACTTTTTCTATTAAGAATTTTTATTTTTCTTGAGCTTCAAATTTAAAAAAACCTGTAACAAAGGTATTTATTTAAAAATTAATACAACTTGAATATCTAATTAAACTAATTTGCTTAGCATTAAACGACAAAACACCAAATATCTGGTCTGGTGGGTTTAAATTTCTAGCTCTAGAACATATTGTCTAACACAAGGTTTCTTATTAGAAGGTACTACTATATTTTTACCCTATTAAGATAAAGTATTAAAGAATATTTTATTGTATTTGCCTTCATAAAAAAGCGGACTATAAAAATAATATATTTAGTTTTTAAAAAAATCTTTTTTAATTTATGCTTATAAATTTCTGTAATAAATAAATTCCCATGAGTGCATAACGATTTTAACTGAAAGTATTAATGAGTTAAAAGAAAACTAGCTAATTTTAAGGTCAAAAAATTATTTTGTATTACGTATCCATAGTTATAGTTAAGAGTGCATGGTTTGTAAAATTTCATCTTTGAATTTAATCGAAATAATATTAACTGATGCTAAATTTTCCCCCCATTAGACAGCTTCCATTTCCAGAACCAGATATGCACATCCTTCGTTACTGTTCCCAGTATTAAAAAAATGCCGTTCTTTTGTTTTGTTTTTTGTACATTTTTCTGAATCATCAATTATGAATCATTTTTCTGAATCATTATGTTAAGTCAATATAACACATGTGCTTTTAGATGGTTTCTCTCTCTTTATACATCAAGAGAAATTTAGTAATATTATGTTGCAATTATAAATATATTCTTATAAGTAATTGTATTATTGCTGATTCGAAATATCAAAAAGGCATTTTATAAAAAAAATCTTTCAGAATATTTAAAAATTGTGAATTAGGTCAATAAAAGGTTAGTTATTCCAATCTTTACTTTTTTTAATTTAAAGAGAGAACATTTAGTAGAATTATTAATAACTATGAAAATACTCTAAAACACGTAAACTGTATAAGATCGTGGTGCGAATAAAAGACAAGGCAGGAAAAAAATTGTACTACTGACGTGGAACCACAAAATGTATACAAACGAGAGAGAAAAAAGTGATGGCGCGTTACCATTGAAAAAATTATTACTGAAGTACAATTTTTAGCCAGTCAAAATTTGACATTCATAGGAACTAGTACGAAGTTGAGATAATGGTAATGTTTTAAAGGCTGCTTAGATATTGGCCAAATTTAATCCAGTTATTTCAGAACACCTTAATAATGTCAATAAAAATAACAAAAAACACGTATTCCATATAACTTAGGGCAGCCTTTTCAAAATGAAATTACTATTTTAGCCGAATCTATTTCTAATGAGATAACACGCATTGTCAAAAAAGCAAAAATATTATTCTATAATTCTTGACTATGTACCAGATATTAGTCACACAGAACAAATATAAAGTTTGTTATTAGATGTGTGAGCACTACTGATGGTAAGGTATATATTTTAGAATTTTTTTCTAGGTGTTCTTACGAATACTGCACTAGAAAGGCTTTCAGATATGGACGCATTCTCTGTTGAATCCGAAATCTCTGAAAAAATTGATTTCACAAAAATTATATTGACAAATTTACTTCCAAGAAAGCCTGAAAAGTTATTTTATAATTAATTCTTAAGTAGTCTTTGTAGGACTGATTTATATACTTTTCGAGTTTCATGTGATGTATACTTTTGTCCAATATAAAATTAGATTCTCGAAATAGAACACATTTACAAATCAGTAAACTGAATTCAAATCAATGATGTGGCGACGGCGTTTTTCAATTAAATAAAACATTTATTAAGCTATATACATGGATGCATAAAAAAGGTTAAATATTATCACGCACGCTCAAAATGCCAACTCCTCCGTCCTCTTTCGGAGCATGTCGCCTCCCCTGTTGCCACAGGCGAGAAGAGAAACCCCAGGCGCCCTCCTGGGTCAAGTGTCATCTGCTCGTAACTCTTCTTTCTACACTCTCTTCTGTCTCCGTTCGCAATATTCTCTCACCTTTGAGTTTGGAAGCTGCAAAATCTCAAACACAACATATAAAATATAACAATATGAATAATAATATGGGTACTGTAAGTGCTGGTGCTGAAATAAAACAAAATTTACACCAAAACAATACTTTACAAAATACACTTTAGACGTATGTCAAACGCTTAGGAGAAACTACTCTTCTGCCTCTTTTTGTGCGAATGACCGAATCAGTCTGTTCTTTTGGTAAATTAATTTCTGGTTCTAGTAGTTCCAGGTTGTATAGTCTCTGCACTGGTCAGACCAGTTCCCCAGTCTCAGTTCTTACTCGAGCGACTCTAACATGTCCCTCTTTTCCCGGAATAAGTTCAATTATTCTGGAAAGTGACCACAGAGTTCGATTCTTTAAATTATTTTCTAGTACAACTACATCTCCTACCGTTAAGGGTCTTGATTTCCGGTGGTGTTGAGTTTGCTCTCTCAGTTGGCCTAGGTACTCAATTCGAAATCTTTTTTTTAAGTTGTTCTCGGATGGCTTGAACATGTTTAATCCTTTTATTAATTTCTTGATGATCTAGACAATCTATGTCAGTTACATCTGACGTTTCAATCTCTTGCAAAAACATGGCTGGTGTTAATGGTGATAAATCATTAAAATCCTCAGAAACGCATGTTAAAGGTCTAGAATTGGTCACATGTTCACATTCACATAGTACAGTATTTAGCTCTTCGTAATATAACGAAGCTCTACCTAACACTTTTCTCAAAATTTGTTTCAACATTTGAATCATCCTTTCCCAAAATCCTCCCCACCACATGCGGCGCTGGGAGGGTTAAATTTCCACTTTATTTTTTAGATGTTACTACATCCCAATCAATAGAACTTAGTGCACTATTAGTCCCAACAAAATTTGTTCCATTATCCGAATAAATAATGTTGGGTCGGCCTCTTCTCGAAATGAATCGTCTTAAATATTGTAAAAATGCTGCGGACGTAATTAATTCAAAATGCACTGCACGGAATACAGCGAAAGTGAATAACACGACCCAACCCTTGCGTTTATCTTTTAAATGAAGTGAACCGGCAAGATCAACACCTATAATTTGAAATATTTTAGAGTCACATACCCTATCTTTCGGTAAAGACGACGGCACTACTTCAGTTTTTTGAGCCGAGAATCTTTTGCACCGAGTGAATTTTTGTATTATTTGTCTAACTAATTTCCGTGCTTTTAAAATCCAAAATTTTTCTCTCAAATGATTCATTACAATAGATACATCTGCATGCAAAAGTTCCTCGTGTTTACGTACGATCATTAAATGAACAACAGGGTGATCGTTAGGTAAAATAATAAGAAACTTAAAATTCTCTGTATCTTCCCGAAAACTTAGTTTTGTTCTAGCACGCAAAATTCCAAATTCATCTAAAAATTGTTTTAAAGGACGCAATTTCTCATCCCTTTCTCCCTCAAAAGTTTCCCTTTGTATTAATTTACTTACAGTTTTTTCCGCATGGTCAAATTCAGAAAATGTTATTTCCGAAGTTTTACAAACATCGGTTCTCTTGGCATTTTTTAAAAAACGAAATATCCAAGCTATCATGCGAATAACTTTTAAATATATATATATACTAGCTGTTACCCGCCCGCTTCGCTGGGTATTTCATGATGTTTTATAAATTTTTACTGCTTATATATATGTATGAATTATTGATATCTAAGTCCTAGCATTAAGAATTCGATTGAATTCAAAAATATACTTATACCTGTAACTGTCACCTGTTGATAAAAAAAGGGGGGCAGAACTCATCTAATTTGTATTTTCTAAAAATCTCTAAAATTGAAGCATAGAATGATGTTTGCTCTTTCGTAACTCAAAAACCAAGTGGATTCCCGCAAAACCAATTTTCGGTGGATCTCTACTCCGTAAATTGAACATGCAAGCCAAATTTCAAGTCTAAATCTAACAGGAAAAAAAACAAAAGTTTTACTATCAATATCCCCGTAATCCCGTTGAGAGCCGTTTTCCAAAATTACCGCTCTTAGCGGATTTCAATTCAACAAAAGAAAAATGCAAACCAAATTTCATTATTATAGTCCTTGTAGCTCGAAAAAAGTAATTTTTTTTGTCAATACGTCCCAGTAACCCCCTGCAACCCCCCAGAACTTGATTTGCTTAAAATGTATTCTTAGTGGATCCCTATTCAACAAAAGAAACATGCTTAACAAATTTCAAGTATATGGGTCTAACAATTAAAAACAGGATTTTTTCCCTCGCAAACATCTTTAGGGGTCAATTTTCATTTTACTCTTTGTTAGAGGAACTCTATTTCATGAAAGGAACATGCCTACCAATTTTCAAGCAAGATGATCAAGTAGTTTAAAAATGGAAATATTTATCGATTACGCCTCTTAATCTCCCGAAATTAAACTTGGTAGTTGATATTAGCGAAACCCATTTTGTAGCGGTTCTCTACTTTACGAAAGGAATCTGTTTATCAAATTTAAAGACTGTACGTCTAACAGTTTAAAAATGGGGATAATTGTCTATAACGCCACTTGAACCCCCGCAACGCCACTTCTGGTTCCGTTTTTACAAAATCCATTTTGTAGGGGGATTGCACTCTATGAAAGGAATCTGCTTAGCAAAATTTGAAGACTGTGCGTCCAATTAATTAAAAATGGAAAAAAATTATCAATAACGCCCCTTGAAAAACGCAACACCACCTAGGGGTCAATTTTCACAAAACACATTTTGCAGTGTGTTTCTATCCTATGAGAGAAATCTGCTAACCAAATTTCAAGACTGTGAGTCTAGTAGTTTAAAAATAGAAATAATTATTTATATCCGCCCTTAACCCCCCGCAACACCCCCTTGGGGGTCAATTTTCCCAAAACCCATTTTGTAGCGGATATTTACTCCATGAAAGAAACATTCCTACCAATTTTCAAGCAGGTAGGTCAAATAGTTTAAAAACGAAAATATTTATCTCTTACGCCACTTATTCCCCTGCATTGCCACTTAGAGGTCTGTTTTCACAAAACCTTCTTATAGCTGATCTCTACTCTATGAAAGAAATCTCTTTATCAAATATAAGGACTGTGCGTCTAATAGTTTAAAAATGGAAATAATTATCTATAACGCCCCTTAAGTCCCGCAACGCCACTTGGGGGCAATTTTCACGAAACCCATTTTTAGCGTATCTCTACCCTATGAGAGGAATCTGCTTACTAAGTTTCAAGACTGTACGTCTAATAACTTAAAAATAGAATTTATAACGCCCCTTAAACCCCCCGCCCCCGCAACACCCTTGGGGATCAATTTCCCAAAACCCATTTGTAGCGGATATTTACTCCAGGAAAGAAACTTACCTACCAATTTCAAGCAGGTAGTGAAGTAGTTTAAAAAACGGATATATTTATCTATTACGCCCCTTAATCCCCCGCAACGCCACTTAGAAGTCTGTTTCACAAAACCCGTTTTGTAACTGATCATTATTCTACGAAAGGAATCTTATATATCAAATTTAAAAACAGTGCGTCAAATAGTTTAAAAATGGAAAAATTATCTATAACGCCCCCTAACCCTGCAACGCCACTTGGGGGTCGATTTTCACCAAACTCATTTGTAGCGGATCTCTACTCTCTGAAAGGAATCGCTTACCCAATTTCAAGATTGTACATCAAGTAGTTTAAACATGGAAACAATTATTATTAACGCCCCTTAACCCCCGTAACGCCCCTTGCGTTTCGAATTTCGGAAAATCCGTTCTTAGCTGATGTCTACTCTATCAAAGGAACATGTCTACCAAATTTCAAGTCTGTAGGTTGAATAGTTCCAGAGATTTCGTGATTATCAGTCAGTCAGTCAGGTCAGTCAGTGTGAGTCGCTTTTCTCCTTTATTATATATACTAGCTGTTACCCGCCCGCTTCGCTGGGTATTTCATGATGTTTTATAAATTTTTACTGCTTATGTATAAATTATTGATATCTAAGTCCTAGCATTAAGAATTCGATTGTATTGAAAAATATATTTAGACTGTAACTGTCACCTCTTGATAAAAAAAAGGGCAGAACTCATCTAATTTGTATTTTCTAAAAATCTCTAAAATTGAAGTATAGAATGATGTTTGCTCTTTCGTAACCCAAAAACCAAGTGGATTCCCGCAAAACCAATTTTCGCGGTGGATCTCTACTCCGTAAATTGAACATGCAAGCCAAATTTCAAGTCTAAATCTAACAGAAAAAAGCAAAAGTTTTACTATAAATATCCCCGTAATCCCGTTGAGAGCCGTTTTCCAAAATAACCGCTCTTAGCGGATTTCAATTCAACAAAAGAAAAATGCAAACCAAATTTCATTATTATAGTCCTTGTAGCTCGAAAAAAGTAATTTTTTTGTCAATACGTCCCAGTAACCCCTGCAACCCCCCAGAACTTGATTTGCTTAAAATATTCTTAGTGGATCCCTATTCAACAAAAGAAACATGCTTAAAAATTTCAAGTATATGGGTCTAACAATTAAAAACAGGAATTTTTTCTCTAACTCCTCTTGACCCCTCGCAAACATCCTTGGGGGTCAATTTTCGTTTTACTCTTTGTTAGAGGAACTCTATTCCATGAAAGGAACATGCCTACCAATTTTCAAGCAGGATGATCAAATAGTTTAAAAATGGAAATATTTATCGATTACGCTTCTTAATCTACAAAAATTAAACTTGGTAGTTGATATTCGCAAAACCCATTTTGTAGCGGTTCTCTACGAAAGGAATCTGCTTATCAAATTTCAAGACTGTACGTCTAATAGTTTAAAATGGGGATAATTATCTATAACGCCACTTGAGCCCCGCAACGCCACTTCGGTGTCTGTTTTCACAAACCCATTTTGTAGGGGAATTGCACTCTATGAAAGGAATCTGCTTAGCAAACTGTGCGTCCAATAAATTAAAAATGCAAAAAAAATTATCAATAACGCCCTTGAACCCCCGCAACGCCACCTAGGGGTCTATTTTCACAAAACACATTTTCTAGTGTATCTCTATCCTATGAGAGGAATCTGCTCACCAAATTTCAAGACTGTGCGTCTAATAGTTTAAAAATAGAAATAATTACTTATATCTGCCCT
>BMAO01008620.1:0-34606 GCA_019973975.1 Trichonephila clavata
CACACGGAGTACGTGCTCGTTAAATCAGTGGGTCCGAATGGTGTCGTCATTATCGTGTTGTTCCGAGCAAAATCGTGCTGTCACCTTCACGGGGCTCAAAGCTTAGGCTAACAACAAGCGTAAATTTCTAGCCCTTAGCCGCAAAGAATTCGTGGACCTTGATCTGAGGTTACTGTCAATCAGGTGGCATAAGCAACAGATATACTATAATAAATGCAAGGGGCAAATTAATTTGTAAGAAATCTATATCACAATAAAATAAAAGAACCGAAAGGTGATCTATTCATTTTAAAGGAAAAAAAACAGAAGCTCGTAGAACTGCATTTATCACAATTAAATGATTTAATGAAATGATCAACATTTTATCCGTAGGAAAAATTAGAACAATAAATAAAATGCAAATTAAAAAAACATTTTGAAAGCAAGAGGAAGTGTGAATAAAAAAAAATATGAATTTTATAAAAATAAATGGCCATATACCAAATTGACTGAAATTTTATATTTGAAGCTAAAATATGTACAATCATTACAAACAATTAGAAAGTTATATTAAACTAGCCACAGTAATACATTATCAAATTCTTAGACTAAGGAATACGCATGCTTTTGAGGCGCCAACCTTCCCTTATATTTGCTATATTACAGGGTTAAAAAAATAATAATAAAGTGAATTTTTATGTGTGTGTATTAGTAAAACTAAAAATAATATCTAAAAATATAAAATTTTAAAATACGATAAAAAAACCGTAATCTACAATTTTTGGGAAAAGATTATATTTTAATGACTCACATTTTGAAAATGTCTTTGAATGAATAATGAATTGACCCCTACAAATACCTTCCTCCATATAACAGTCATCACATGGTAACTTATGTCGTCGTATCGACAAAAAAAAAAAAACCCTATCATATATTTTCTAGTGTTTAGATTTTAGTGTTACGAATGTATAATTATTTTATTTATGTAATTAGCATTGACAGAGAGATGTATTTTGTGCAGAAAGCTATTTGTGACATTAGAATAATACAGTATTTTAAAATCACACTGCAAAATCATAAAATTCATCATGAAATTACTTCTTATGTAAATTTCACGAGAAATATATCCGTAGTACGCAATACAAAACTTGCAAATACAAATCAACGAATAACACTATACAATTCGTGGTTCTTTTCGACGGATCCAATTCGTCAAATGCCTTTTGTAAGCACCCAATATACAGTAGTTGCTAAAAGCCTTTAATTATCTGAAAACGAAGCAAAATAGCATTTTCGATTGATTCGAACAGGGGCGAGCACTTAAAAGCGTTTTCTTCTATAATTGCTCTTAAAAAGAGCCTCCTCTGCAGTGCTCTCTGTGGGCATGTTTAAACTTTTTTTTAGTTCATTGAGACGTCTTTCGTATTATTCCTAAATATTTATCAAGACATCTACATTTCTGCAGAAAGCATTGAATTTTCAATAATTTTGGTATTTTTTTTTTATAACCGCATGAACGAGTTGTTATTATTAAGGCGGATTTTGGCAATTATTAAACCTTTAATTTGATGTGCGTGATGGTAGTCTGACAGCTTATCTGATTTTTTTCAAAATGAAGAATGCGGTGATTTTGTTTGCTTAGTGGTACAATCATAATTATTTTGTTTTCGACAGCTTTTAAATCTTAATCACAAAGGTAATAATTACGTTTTCCTGTCGTATTAAAATCTTATTTATAATCTAAATCCTTAATTCTTATGACGTATGCTCTTGGAGGGGAATAAATATTGTTTAGATTTTTTTTTTTGATGAAAATAAATCGGATGATTGATATATGAAGACAAACATAGATTACTCCCTCCCCTCTCCCTGCATAGCATTATTGGACATAATTTTTTTTTATGTGTACAGGAATATCAAGGCCTAAAAATTACAGTATTTGTCTGGGAAAACGATTTCTTTCTTTTCTCTCCAAAACAATTACTTTTTGAAGCAATTTTACTACAATATATTATTTAAAAAAATATATTGAAATGATATATTTAATATACCGGGAAAATCACTTAACACAAAACTAAGAGGGGACTAAAATATTTTTTCGTGTTAAAGAATATTGCAAAAAAAAAAAATTATTCCCGATGGACACCAAAACTACTTAATCGATCATAATATAAGTTTGCATACTGTGTGTCATTTCGTCCAACTTAAAACATAGGATAGTTTTTATTTTCATTAATCATGTTTTTTATTGCCGGAAATGTGAAGAATCCGGAAAACGGGAAAAATTCGCAAAATATCGCAATGCTCATGTGTCTGTGGAAGCAGATATTGTAAGCCAAGATGCACGAAAAGTAAGTGTCCTGCGTATTTCAGGGTCCGGAATCCGATTTTCGAATCAGTTTCCAAAAATAACCGTAACTTTGACGAATAATACCGAAAATAATTGAATGGCTCGGAATATAATCTTAAACCAATATATTAAAACAAATCCACAACAACACGTGGCTGGGTCAACTAGTATATATGTACTAGCTTTCATGGCCCGGCGTTGCACGGGCTTTTATCGAGGGTATAACTTATCCCCATGTTAATTTCCTTCTTTCTTTCTGATGCCATCACTTTTATGTGGGTGTAACGCGTACGATGTGAGTGCATGCCCTTGAGTGCGTATCATGGCTTTCTCGTTTAACATTTTCCCTTCTCTTCACAAAATCAGCACATCCAATAATATTTTTCGAAATTACTTTGACTTCTTTGTTTCTTTCATCTCCCCAGGCCGGCGTTGCACGGGCTTTTACCGAGTGAATAACTTATAATCCCCAGGAGAATTTCCTTTTTCCCTCATGTCGATAGCACTTATGTGTGTGTATGCGCACGATGTCAGTAATTTCTTTAACTATGTCATTAAAACTCCCTTTTTCGAAATTTGTTCTTTTGTTGGTGTGGTAATTAGGGGAAAAGGGTGAAAGCTCAGGTGTCGTCCTCGTCACTTGACCATGGTTGAAATTCATTGTCCGTCGCCAAAAACCCTCGAGTAGGTGAACTGTGCGACTTTAAAAATCACTTACTCACTTTTGAATTCTTTCGTTGCAATTTTTTAGCCCCCCGAAATGGAAACGTAGATTTCTTAAAAATAATTGTAAGTTGAAAAAAGACAGAAAAGTTGAAATTTTTCAAATTACAAAATTTCACTACTACTTTAAATCTTGAGGAAAAATTGAGAGGATTTTTTGAAATGTTCGACACACGGGAAAAAAGTTTCATGCAATTATCTTTTTTCAATGAAGAAATTATTAAATGATTGATTTAAGTATTTTGAGTGTTTTATTATAATTCGTTCAAAAACTGAAACGTAACATTGACCTTCACTAATTCTACCGCGCATGCGCAAAAAACTAAAAAAAAAAAAGATCTTTCCAGTGTTTTTTTGAACTTTTCATGATCGCAAAAACGGTACTTAACGAAAATCACAAAAAAAATGTTAAAATCCGTAATTTTTAAGCAATTTTTTCAATCTTCGTACAGATTACAGATAATATTTTTTTACACACGGAAAAAAAGTTTCGTGCGATAATTTTAATAAATAACGAAGTTATTCAACGTTGAGTAAAAATTTGGTCTAATATTTAAAAAATCGCAGAAAAAAAGTTTTGGCCATTTTCATACGCAACGATTTAGAAATAATTTTCATAAATACGCATAAAACTATTCTGATGCCTGATTTTAAAAAAAAATCTTTTTTTTTTTTTATAATAGATAGTTATTAGGAATCTAAAATAATAAAATAATTTTCAGGTTTTCATTAATCAATCAATCGTTACTTACAGTTAGCTTAAAAATGTCTCTAGAACGTATTTTTATCCTAAATAATAATCGATATACTTTTTATTAACAAATAATTAATTTAATAATAAAATAATAGAAACATTCCTTTGATTTTAAAAAAAATATATTAATTTAAATCCATTATCAATAAATACTAATAAAAAAATTATACAGATAGCTCTTGAAACGTTTGGATGTTTGATTAAACATATGTAAGTGTTAAAAATCCACTTTGGGGGGAAAACCTAGTTATATGATAACATTCACTGAAAAAAACATTCAAAAAGAAATAATACTATTTGATAAAAACATTTAATTTTTTTAATTTTAATTTTATAGTTTTTCATTCCACTCTGTATTAATTAAATTATTTAAACACGTATCTGCGAAAAAAGTATATTATACAAAACTAACTTATTAATTATTTTCTAATAAATAATTAAAAATGCTCATTTAGCAATTAATTGTGACATACCATTTGCTTACATAATGGCAGCACTGAAAATGAAGTAAATTTCAGATCAGTGGGGATGCAGCAAGTGAATTCAATCATTGAAGAAGAGAGAATTAATTTACGGTGGGAAAAATAAGCAGAAATGAACAAAATCGAATTCTCTAGATTTGAACCAGACGTAAGAATTAGATACTCTGCGCGTAGCGGAAGCGACGCGCTATTCAACCGCGCCACCCAGACCCGTAGCGACATATGAAAACAGGCAACAATAATGAATGGGAGGTTCAAATTGAAATTAATTTTTAATTGGAGGGAATCCACAGGATATTCGCATAACGATTGAAAGATTTCGATTGAAGATTACATTTAAATGTATTGCAAAAAATTTATTGATTTTTGATATTTTAATAAAAAGCAATTAATAATAAAGAATATATAATATGAACATAGCTTTTTTTTTTTCTAAGGAATTTATGCCTATTTAACTGACTATTTCGAGAAAAAAAAATTCGAAATGGGCAATTTGTTTGTTTTTATTACGGAATTAGGCATTATTTTAAAGTAAACTATAAGTTTTATGAAAGAGAACAAAAATTTCGATACTGATAAATATTTTAAATGAATCTCAGAAATGCATTGAATGCATTTTATCATCTTAATCTGACATATATAGTTATTTAATTTTGAAAATTATATAAAGAAAAATTGACGAAAAAATAACTTTTTCTCACTCGCATTTTTTTTAAAATTTTTTTTTTACTCTCCAAAGTTAATGATTTCCTTCTGTTTAAGGCAGAATTTTTTAGTGTAACCCTTGAGTTAGATGCGGTCGACGGCAAAACAGGTCAAAAGTCTTTGGCGCAAAGCTAATTTTCGACGCAATGTTTGGCTAAATGTAAAATCGCGTATTTTAAATTATTTTAAAAATCATTACCTTCATTTTTAGGGCATAATTTTTACGTTAATGCTCTCAAACATCACAAACTATTTGCAAAAATAACGTACTTTGAAATAAAAAATGTACAAAAACTAATGTTTAAGTTATTTCTCAGAAAAACAGCAGTTTACGAAAATCACAAAATGTTTTTTTAAATCCGTAATTTTGAAGCAATTTTTTCAATCTTCGTATATATTACGTATAATATTGCTTTACACACGGAAAAAAGGTTTTGTGAGATTACCTTCATAAATGACGAAGTTATTCAATGTGAAGTAAAAATTGGGACTACTTTTTAAAAATTCTATAAAAAAAAAGTTTTGGGAATTTTATTTTTTAAATGAATGGATCTAAAAGAGAAAGGCTTGAAGTTAATTAGTGTAGAATATCGATTTAATAACACGAAAAGTAATTCATACCCAACGATTTAGAACTAATTTTCATAAAAACGCATCAGTTTTAACACTATTTTAAAAATTCAAAAAAAAATAGAAAATATCGTTATTTTACAAAAACAATTATACCGTATCGTGGCGAAATAAATGATCTTTCCGATTCTGTAATTATTTTTTTGTCTGATTTCAACACCGAAAATTGGATGACAATTTTAATATGGTGGAAAACGTAAGATTACCGCTCGGCCGAAACGGAAAGGAAGTTCCGCCAAGTAAACAACCGGCAGGAGTAAAACAATTAGGCGTTTTAAGGTTTTTAATTAATATCTTTTCAACTAATTACAATATCGGAATATAAATGGGCAAAACGGCTTCCCCGGAAAATTCCCGATCTTTTGGTACCTTCCGTGACTTTCTGCTTCGTACGGTTCGTGAGAATATAGACGCACATACATAGATAGATACGTTTGTTTACCTTCGAATTTTAATAGTGTAAGATATATATTTATATTGTATGCTCGTGACCCCTTTAAATTACTTCATAACATTGTAGCGTGAGGGATCACACAGCAATTTGCCAAAAGGGCATTTTATTTCAAATTAATAAACAGAACACTGTATTCACTATTAAACTGATATAGTTCACAGCCTTTCGTTGTAGTTCTAAACCAAAATCAGTTTTTTTCCAGCCGTTGCTCCACCAACTCCGGCACTCCATCTTTCAAAAGTCTGCTATGTTCCTCTCCCTTCGTCTTTGAGGTGCGGCTGCCCCCGAAATCTCTATGAAGCTTCTTTGAAGAAAAAAAAACTTAAGAAGAAATTGATTCCGAGGATTGAGTTTGATCGAGAAAGGGCTTCGTCAACTTGCAAACCAACCTTTTAAATTCCCTAGGCAGGACCCTTTCATACCCCCATTCATCTCTTATTGGCGAGCCTAGCAGATTTGCACTTGGCTCTCCTCACTTTAGTCCTATTCCATTGCGGCTTGGAGACAATAGACCGGCGCGTCTTATCCCAACTCCGACGCTGTATCTAGTTCACTTTAGCTATAAATCACCCTGTCACATTGACATTGAGGTGATGTCTTTGCCATGATAGGCAGATTCCTCTTCATTCAAGTCATTCTCGGCCCACATGTGCGCAAGGAACCCAACACAACGGATACTGTTCACCGGAGCCCTCTTCCTATATATCGTTGAGACTAAAATCGTCTGGATTTCGGAGAAAGAAATGGTATAGCGACATCAAAGCCGTTTTCCAAATCAGCTCACATCTGTTGCCCCTTTGACATGAGAAAAGAAAACCCGGTCCTTTTTGGACGACAATGTCTCATCTGGACATCTTGGTCCCCTCGTACGTCACTTTTTCACTTACTCTTGAAACACTTTGGACTTCTATGGTATTATTCACCGTAATTCTCTTATTCGTGGTACGACCCTCCGGTCGTTATCATTAAACTCAATCGTATAACTTATTCGTCAATTAGTAATAATAACCATCCAGAAACTACTCGTTGACTACTTCTCGACTAACTTCGCGTACCTAAATGTGCACGCTTAAATGTAACATCTCATTTGCATAACTCAAGTCTTCTTCTTCGGGAGAAAATTTTCAATAGAATTTACAGCTGAAAAAAAAAAGAAAATAGCCAAGAAACTTTGCTACCTCGCGTGCATTCTTCGAATGTTTCATCTCCGTGATCGCCTTCACCTTCGAGTCATCTGTTCGGACTCTCCCATGACTTATCACAAGACCCAAATATTTCAACTTTTCACACGCAAAGTGACATTTTTGCTGGTTCAGTGTCAAACTATCTACCTGTAGCAACCTAAAAACTTCCCTTAAATGCTCCATATGTTGTTCAAACGGTGGAGACGTAATAATGACGTCATCTATATGTACAGGTGTTGAACATTTAACAAGAGCACACGATCTCTGTTGAGATCTTAATCTCCTATCTTTTCAAGTTGGGTGGTAAGCATTCGTCTTATGGATTGCCCTTTTTCATTTTGAAGTGTATTTGTGTGAAATGTAAGATGGCTGTAGCGGTACCATCTATATAAGCCAATAACTACCTCCGCACCAAGGTGATCATTTTGGTGTAGTGGATAAGTTACTCGGCTTCGGAGCCAAAGGTACCTGGTTCTATCCTACCGGATAAGCGCGCCACATCATTGCCGTGTGAGGTGAGTTAATAATGTCTTTTTTGTCGGTGGGTTGTCAGTGTGTAGATGAGTTGTCTAGAGAATTGGGGGAAAGTTATCGGGGGAGTAGGTGATGTAACAGGGATGTTTAGAATGGCTCGAGGGAAGGTAAAATCTTCGGAGGGTAGGAGAGCAAGCTTTCCTATTGGCCGGGTACTCGACTTCCCATTGGGAGGTCTAGTGTACTCGGAGGCGTGTTGAAGAGTTGGGGGTTTGCTGTGAGGTTTTTATGAAGTTTTTGCAATTTGTTAGAGTAGATCAACAACTCATAATTTTCCATTTCGTGTTGGTAGAAAAATTCTATTCTATCTTTTCCCTTGGCCGCTCTTAGCTGTTTCCCCAGTTCCAAAAGGAATGGGTAATCAGCAAAGAGTTTTTTAATTTCGAACACGGCGTCCAATATTCAAAAGGGCTTTTCATTATCGTTTTCGTTAGTTGTGGGGTGGGGGAGTTTTGGCTTTGGGTTGTTGTCTGTGTGTCGGGTTGTGAAATATTTGGTTTAGTTACGGAAATCGTGCCTTTGAGGGTATTGGCATAGGACAAATCCTTTGCGGTGACCTTGTCGGCTTGAAACAGATTCCTGTTTTCGTTTTTGTTCTGAACTTGATCGGTTGTTTTCTTTTTAATTTGGGGGTATTTGGGGCAATTAAACGAACTGGCCAGGTGGCCTACTTCTTTGCAATTGATGCATGTTGGATTATCAAGTTTTTCCGTTATACTGCAGTCCTTCGTTCTGTGCTCCTGCCCGCATTTGATGCACTAACAAATTTCCTAATAACTGGTTTAAGAATAATATCAATCGCTTTTTGGAAATTCGGAGCCACTCCTGAGAGACCAAATGGAATCCGTTTAAATGCATACGTACCACTTTTCGACACGAAGGCCGCTTTCGGGATATCCCTGGGATTAACTGCTAACTGGAAATATCCCGAACCAAGATCCAGCGTGGCATCACTTGAGTATGAGGCATTTTCGTGATTAAATCCTCTGTGAGTGGTAGTGGATATCGGGTTTAATTTTCGATAATCAATCGCGAAACGATACGCCTCAGGCGATTCTGGAGGCAGCCCATTATTTTTACGGCACAGCACTATCGGTAATGCATATGGTGGCTGAATAGGAATAATCGTACTCTCTTTCAGCCTCTTGTTGACATGATAGTCAATCATTTTCTGTGTGTTTTACCCTATCGTACCTATACGACCTCGACGCCACCGGCGGATTGCCACCCGTGTCTATTTCATGACACCATACATGGGTAAGACCCTGTTTCTCTGAACTGCTGAATAATGCCTGCACATCTGTGATTCAAAGGCAAGTCTTCAATTAAGGCAACTGAATACCATCTTTACCATTTTTTTTTTATTTTTAATTTTTGAAATTGGGTTTTAACTGTATTTAATAATGGTTCTTAGTTAAGTAATAATTCCATATAAAAATTTCAAATTTGCTGCAATGCAAAGTTTAAATTTTTTAAACATTTTGTAAAATTTTTTAAAATTTTTAATGATTTTTTTTTTAAATATGTATATTTTCTTTCAAATTTTTTTTCAAAGTACCTTATAACATACTACATAAAACTGTGCATGGTTTTTTTTTTATGCTGCTACTTACTAGTTTGATATTAATTTTTCCGTTGGGGAATATACAAAAATTCTGGAAGAAGCAACTATTTTGATTTTAAAATTTTTAAAGAAAATTACTACGTATCTTAGAGCTGATTCTATACACAGTTTTACAAAACATACATTTTAGAACATTTACAAAAAATTTTACATCCCTATTTCAGTTATCAAAAAGGCTTTAGGATTTGAATGAGATTATATTACCAAAAATTCAAAATGAAGAAGTATCAGTTAGAAGTTTTCATCACATGAATAGCATGATATAGTATTCATCGAATAATCTGAAAATTTTATGAAATGTTAATTAGCTTATATTTAAAACTGCTTACCATAAAAGAAATTGCAAAAATGTTGAACAATTAAACAGTATATTGACATAATGTGCATATTGAAGAAAACAAATGAAGGATCAATAGCATAAAATTTTACCTTAATAATTATAAAAAAAAAATAAATACCCACTACTTAGAGCTAATTCCGTGCTCAGTTTTACAACTTAAATAATGCACAACATGTGCAAAAGTTGTTTATGTTATTAATTTTTTTATTTCCATGATTTTAAAAGCCTTTGCATGTTAAATATTGCACACCAATGAAAGCAAAATCAAATAGCAATTTATAGATAAAATATATCAAAATGGAAGAATTGAATCTGTGCATTTGTTTAAATAAATATTTTAATAATAATTGTGTTGAATTTCACATACATGGGATATATATAAATCACCGAAAATAAATATATAAAAATGGGAGAGTTTTGCCATATAAATTCTTGCGAATTAGATTTTTAATTATCGAGTTATCAAAATGAGATTTAGTATTTCTTCTTTGTGAGAATCCATTTTGAAATTTTAATTTCATTGATAATCTAATATATAAAATTCTCGTGTCACAGTGTTTGTAGCCAAACTCCTCCGAAACGATTAGATCGATTCTTATGAAATTTTGTGCGTATATTCAGTAGGTCTGAGAATAGGAAGTAAACTGTTTTTCATTCCGATATTGCAATTAGTTGAAAAGGTATTAATTAAAAACCTTAAAACGGGTAATTGTTTTACCCCTTTCTGTTGTTTCGCTTTGGGTCGAAAATCGGTTGAGCGCCAGATGTGTGACCGTCTAAATCACCCTGCTCATGGCTTACATTAGCAAAAGGAATGTCTATAACAAATCAAAAATCACCAAATTTGGCGAGTGAAAAGTTAATCTTTTTCCGTTTTTTGTACATATCTTTAATTTAAAAATTCATATATTGCATCCGTTTATAAAACCAAAATATCTAAAATATTTGCGAAAAACCTAATCGCTTTTACTTCATTATCATTATTTGAAATAAGTGGCACGAGATAGTGAAACGGCTAGACCGATTCTTATAAAATTTTGTGCGTATATTCAGTAGGTCTGAGAATAGGACGTAAACTGTTTTTCATAACCCTAAGTAATAAGGGTGGTCCACCCTAAATTTTTATTTTTTTACTTTTTGGACAACATTTTTTACTTTAATTTTTTTATGATT
Source organism: Trichonephila clavata (assembly GCA_019973975.1). Classification (NCBI taxonomy): domain Eukaryota; kingdom Metazoa; phylum Arthropoda; class Arachnida; order Araneae; family Nephilidae; genus Trichonephila; species Trichonephila clavata. The sequence goes on from BMAO01008620.1 coordinate 10,933, forward strand.
CGACATTAGAAAATACGTACATAACCAAATTTTTACTTTTCTACCACCAACTCCTATTTTTAATAGCGATATTAGTACTTTAATAATTTTCTACTCTTGGCGTTTGATAATTTATCAACTACCACTCTCCATCAGTTATTACCACTCTACCGGTGTCACTTCTCATCCCGTAAACAACACAGAGAAGGTATGAGAACAAAGTCGGTCTCCTGTCTTTCTCACACAATAAGCTTTCTCTCACTCACTAAAGTTTAGGGCCTAAACCGTTTTCGGCCATTATTATTGATTGTGCATCGATCGTAAGCAATGGTACTTATACTTATATTACTTTCTCAGTGCAACTCTCATATTAAGTATATTCTTATACTAAATGCATCATCAATTTGAAGTGCTTTGATTTGGGTTTATCTACAAAATATGTTCTGAAGAAATCGATAGTATAATTTCTGCTGAAATTCCAGATCTGTCTACTGATCAATTACTGTTTGATATTGTTACAACAAACATGATTGATGGCCCATGCTGTAACCCGAATCGTTCATCACCTTGCATGGCCAATGGAAAATGTACAAAGAGTTTTCCTAAAAATTTCACCAACGATACGATCACAAATGTCGACGGATATCCAATATATCGTCGAATAAATACCGATAATGGTGGAGAATCATTTACAAAAAAATGTCAACAACGCCGACATTCACAATCGTTGAGTGGTGTCATATTCGCCTCTGCTGAGTAAAACATTCAATGCTCACATTAATGTTGAGTTCTGCAGCTCAGTGAAGAGCATCAAATACATTTGCAAGTATGTCAATAAAGGAAGAGATATGGCTGCATTTCGTATTGAAAATACCAATGTGAATGCTCCTCCGGTGAATAACAACGATAAAATAACGCTCTACCAAACTGGTCGCTACATCAGCTCCAATGAAGCTGTTTGGCGTATGTTTGGTTTCGAAATTCATGAACGCGATCCAGCAGTTATTCATTTAGCCGTCCTTCTTGAAAATGGCCAGCAAGTATTTTTCAGGAACGAAACAGCGATTGATCGTGCTATAAATCCGCCAAAAACTACACTCACCGAATTTTTTGAATTGTGTAATCGTGCAGATGCGTTTGGTGCCTTTGCACGAAAACTACTTTATTCAGAAGTACCACGCTATTTTACATGGGCTTAAACAAAAAATGGATGCCCCGCAAGCAAGGCACACCGATTGATGCATGACCCGGTTTATTCAAACCAAAAACCTTGGGGTGAGAATTTACAGTCAATCAAAGGCAGAAAGCCCTCGTGTAGCGGAACAATGCGACGTTAATATCTATTCACTCACTCACCCTGCACTATAGGTGACCGTTGTAGCCTAGTGGTCAAGATAACGGACTCGTGGCTTGCGTATCATGAGTTCGAGCCTGGTACCGATGAAGAACTGCTATGCAGAGGTTGCCGATGCACATGAAATATGTCGAGGCTCAAACACTCTCCCTTTGGTGAGGTGTGGAAGCTAGGAGAGGGAATGCCAGCTCAGGAGTCGTCACTTGGCCATGGTTCAAAATTACAAGGTTCGTCACCAATAGCCGTAGTGTAGCTGAATAGTGCGAACGTTAATATTCACTCACGCAGGACTAAATGTATCAATCCAAGATTTATAACTGGACCAACATGTAGAAAGTTCAGATAACCTATCGAATATAATTTATGCTTAAAATGTATTGTTCCAAGTAAAAATAACAAAAATTTACAAGCATTCATTTAATTCGACTCACAAAAAAGTTTTTCAATGTTTGAAGTAAATCAGAAAAATCCTAAATTTTCATTTCTTGTTTCCACTTAAAATGCGTCAATTTTCATGATTGACGAAACTAGGTAAATGATAGATTTTGATTAAAAACACATGTCAAAAAGAAAAGTGTTGTTTTAATCCACACAATAACGGAATTTTTTTAACTGACTTATATTGGGATTGCATCGTAAATCTTCTCTCATCACATTTATATTTCCGTGAGTAGAAAATGTACCAATTCGAAAAAAATTGTAACAAAGATGGAGTGGAGGCGAATATTTAAAGTATGAAAATTTTTTCATTGGTTTCTGATATAGATTTCATCTTAAAATTAATATAGAACTGGAGCTATACAATATTTTATTATGCGCGTGGGCTATTTTTTTTAAATTAATCTATCCTCTCCTACGATACAATTTTAAATGGTTGAGGACCAGTGCCACACTAAAACAGTCAAGGAGATTGTTTGCATAAATAAATACTTAGAATAAAAAAATACACTCTAAAAATCAAATGTTCGCAATGCTTTCATTTCTTTTATTACCTTCTTATTTTTACATGAGATACAGCTAGATAAATTTTATTACAAATTTGTAACTATTAATCAATGTAGTAATAAACTGCATTTGAAACGGAAATACTTTCAATAACTCGAGGAAGATAATTATATTAGAAGATAATTATTTATTCTTAAAACTATTACTTATTTTTAAGAATGAATTAAATTATCATCCTAAAAATCTGGAAAGCATTTCAAATTTTTAGAATGTAATTACTTAAAACAGCGCTATATTTTTATTCAATCATATACGTACAATTTTAAAGTGTTGAATGATAATTTACTGTGTATTTCTTAGTGAATTACCAAAAAATTTCGTCAGAATAAAAAAAAATTTGTTCATTGTTTTCAATGTTTATTACTTTCATATTTTCTAAGAAAAAATTGCGACTTATAGTGAAAAAGAGCCTGATAATTTTTAAACGTTTTCGGTAATCGATAACGGTGCTGCCATCTACTATCAATATCGAACATTGCCAATTTATCAATATAATTTTTAAACGAATTACTCAGTATTTTAAAAAAGATCCCAACTGTATAAATTTTTGCAATTACAACAAATATTATTTCATTATTTTCTCAAAAAGAATTTAATTCCCTAAATATATTTTCTTTTGAGGAATAATATTTTTCAAATCAATAATCATTGTAACAGGAAAAATTATAAAAAAGTGAAAATATAACTATAATCAGATTTCTTTTTTTAAAAAAATAGTTTGTTTTAAAAATTTAATTAAAATTGTTAACAAAAAATATTAAAAAAGTAATTTTAATTATAATTTAATTGTATATATAATTTTTTATATTCTTAATTTTAAAATTAATAATCTTGCAACCAATTTGTAAATGACATTAAACATAATATTAAATATTTCAGGGCAAACTTTTTTTAAAAAAATGATATCTAATTGTTTATTTACATTAAATATTTTTAATTAATTAAAACAACTGAAAAACTGTTTCGAAACCTTACCTTCCTGAAGATTACATTGTTAATAAATCATTTATTGTTCACAGTTATTTTTAATCTATAAGAATCCTTTCAGATTGAATAATCTAATTAAAATTCTGAAGTGTTATCATATTGATAAATGTAATCGAAAATTAGAATTTATAAAAGTATTTTATTCAAAGGGATCGATTTATTTGTTTTTCTCGAATTATAAAACAGTTATATAATTGATTGAAAAGTATTTCCTATGAAATATTTAAATCTACATATAAACTACGGTTTCGATTAAAAAAATGGGACTTAAATATAAAGAAATGGGTTATTCAATTTATATCAAATGTTCCTCATAAGACATTAAATTTAACAATTACTTAATAAATCATTAATTGTTTACACTTATTAGTTATTAATATTGCAAAGTATGGCTCCTTAATTTAAAGTTTTAAGATAAAAATGCATTGAAACTAATAGACCAGGATATAAAATAAAAGAAGCAACCTTTAAAATGCACTATTTAAATGTCTTTTTCATACTATGTTGTTAAATTGCATCATTATAATCAATTACATTAATCTTAAAAATTCATTTGAAACTTTCGGTTTTCAATGAAAATAAAAAATCCTGGAATCAACAATGAACTTCATACGCATTTATGTAATGTGTGTTACATATGTAACCATAAATATCAATTGCATTCCCTTCCGCTTTTTTTTATTTTTTATTTGTTGTATATCTTGTTCTAAATTTTAGGAGGAGATGGACAGTTTAAATTAGAACATTTAATTTTTCTGCATTAATTACATACATCTCTATTCGCACAATTACATCATAAAATTTTTGTGACTAACAAATCCATCTCCGAATAAAATCTTAAGAGAAAGAGAGACAAGGTTTCAAGAGCATGTAGAATATTCCCCCTCGGCACTTGAGATGTGGCCGCATAGAAACCGAAAACATACTTCAATACACTCATTGACGCATGCAGGAGGAGGGGGGAATTGCATAATTCAGACTTCTGTCACCCGAGGAGGAAGGCACCGAGACCAATCCCTTTTTCCACACCCTTCTTTCTCCCTGACCCACTCGAAACAATGAACCCCTTCCCGGGGACCCCCTTACGAAGGAAGTCTCGCGTGTCGGGCGCGTGCCCCTCCAGGTCCTTTTCATCATTTTTTCTTTCCCTTATCCAGGTAGGCAGGTATAACGGTCATGCTATTGTAAAGAGTCTTCCTGAAAGACCCTTCTAGCAGGGAAAATTCATCGGCGGGAAAAGGGATTTTTTCGGGCTAAATTTACGGAAGTGGGATTAATTTTTAGTGATAAGTTTGTTTATTGCAAATATTGATTGGAAAGTGTACTTAAAAGATAAATTAACAAAATTTTTTTAAGATTTAGACAATTTAAATTTGATGCATGTAAAGTGTATCGATACTTTTCGCTCTCTTTAATTAATAATGTTTCTCAATATGTTGAAAAAATATCTGTATTTTCAAGTTTGTTAATTCATTTGATTGATACATAATTATTAAATTTTTGTTAATGATATAGTTTACTGTCTGTATTGTGTATGTACCAGAGGATGATTAATAATGAACAATAAACATATTTATACCGCGACCTGAAATCTGATTTTATACAATCGAGAATCAGACTCTAAATAATCATATTTAAGAGAATAGAAAAGAAAGTTAATCTGTTACAATAAAGATAATATCGTTCCTACTTTTTTACTAACATTCAATGATTCTTAATGATTTTCATTTAGGAACAACGTTTTATTTTGTACAATGTAAAGCTTTCATTAAAAAAATGTGTTTGTTCTTATAAAATTTCAAGTCAACGCATGTAAAAGTAATATTCAAAATGAAAATTACAAATCCTCTGTGGTTAATAATGATTTACTTATTTCATTACGTTTCTATCGCAATACGATAAGAATATTTTTAACTTGATTTTTTTTTTAAAGTGAGATATTCGGGTTTTTTTTTAGTTTTGATGTTTGGAAATGTTTTCCATTTTTATTTAGTTAGCAGTGTTGAACAAAATTTTTAACTGCTTTCGTTGACAAACACAGGAATTTTTCAAGGGAGGGGGAAGGGGGGACCAGGGTCGAAGATCTACTATTTTCGTATGGTGCTCCAAAACGCCGCCCAACATATTCTTTTGATTTTGTTGATTTTCGGGGAAAAAATACTGAATAATTAGAATTAATTAATAAAATTAATTATTAATAACATATGCTTAATTAAATTTCTCTATATACATAGAATTATAATCAATCAAAAAAAATCAACAGCTTTGAGGGAAATCCGGACTTGGGGACTCCCCTCCCCTCTTGTGTACGTCCCTGACTGCTTTAATTTCATATTAAAATTAGTTCCTACCTTAGTAAGCATATAAAATATAGTATAAATAATCTCTGTTGAAGCCCAATTAGCGATATATTTATTTCAAAATGTATTATGCTTTATTATAACAATAATCATTTGATTGAATAAAGAGTTAGAAAATGCTAGGAAAACGTCAAAGTCATTTCGAGAATCTGTAACAATAGTTCAATCAATCTGTCAGAACATTAAAAATATGGTAGCTAGTGAAAGAAAAGCAGTCTGGAATGCATAGCGTCTCTGAATGGAAGAGTAATAAAGCAATAGCCTTCACAAGTATATTTAAAACCTGAAAAGTAATTAAGTATTATCCAGCGTAACCTTATCACGTATCATCCTTAAGTATTATTACATGTTATAAATTAACATTGATGGTAATTGGCACTGTGATTGCAAGTGCAATTTTTGTAAGAATAGAGGGAATCTTAAGAAAACATTTGAGACAGATTTTATTATTTAAAAAATTCCAATTTTACATACAACTAGAATAAACTTGTTTATTAAAGTTTCTAGCATATTCTTCTTTTCATTCTTTTTCTTCTTCTTTTTGGAAGCTTTACGTTGCACAAAAATAAAAGTTGTAATAAGTGAAATTGTGCTCCTACAAATTAACGTCATTAAGAATATTTTTTTTTAAATAGTAAGATCATTTTTATCTTTATTGTTATAAGTTCAATTTTTTTATTATTTTCCAGAACACGATTACTAAAAGTTTAGATCAAAGATAAACGAAAGGTTTAGATTCATTTTCGAAGATTATAAATTAAAATCCTTTGCAAAATATATTGTAGATTGTTAAAAATTTAGATTTTTTTTTTAAAAAAAAAAATTTGATTTGCGAGTAACTTTTAGAGGTTGTTGATTTCCTTCAGATAATTGTGTCAAAAGTTAATTACAAATAAGGCCAAAATTGAAATTCTATATGGAAAAAATCTACTAGCGTAAAATTATTTTTCAGTGTACATCACATGAAAAAAATAGTTCGAATCTATAAGTAACATGTTAAATGTTTCTCTGATTCTTAATTGAATACATACTAATAAATATTATTTGTCGATATTTCAACTTCTTTTTGTGTAATTTATCTTCTAATAATTAATTTTCTATTAGCCACCCACTTCTTAAAATAATTCGCAAATAAATTATTTCCCATACATTTCTGGAAAATATATCCCAGTGAAAAGACCCCTTGTGCTTCTTCATAATATTCTAAAGAATTTTTTAGACATAAATAAGGCACCTGATGCATTTTTGAAGAGTGAATATCTCCCTACCTGAAGGAAATAATCCCTTTTTCTCCCTACTATGTTTTGTGAAGTAGGCAGATATTGTGGCGTACTTTTTGAAAAATGGAAAATTTTCAACGCTCTCTCTCTCTTCTTTTTGAACCGTGAACTCCCCCCCCCCCTTATTTTTTCTTTGGTACTTTTTATCACAAGATGAGAGGTTTTCATTCAACATTTTCGGTTAGATTGCTACAGATGTTGAATGGAAGTTTTTTACTTTGCTTTTTTGCTTTCTTTTCTTTAAAAATTTCTTCTTCCCTATTCCTGGAAATTGATATTTTCGGATAGTGTCATTTTTCATCGCTGCTCGGATCGATTGTGGTGTTGCTTTGTTCTATTTTTTCACCCAGTGATGCTTCTTTCAGTGCTTTTCTTGTCACTGGGAATTCGGCTATGGATGAGGTATTTTCTTAAAGTTACCTTCCTAAGGTCACGATCGTATTGTCTGGTTCTGGCAACTTAATGGTTTTTAGTCGCGAACGACTTTTGGGACTTCGCCATTTTAACGAACCTTTGAAACCGATGTAAAAAAGTATCTTGCATTTTAGATTTATGTAAATATTTATTAGAATTCAGATTTAGACCTGTCTCAAAATTTGGAAACAAAATAGAGAGAATATAAATAAATATCTTTAGAAATTACATTCATAGATACGAGTATTTTTATGCCTTCAGATATGATTGTTATTCAATATTCTCAGCTACAAAATAATATTAATGTTTTTTTTCTTCATCTGTAGTTTTTTTCATGATATTATAAACATTTTTTTTCATAAAAGAATTAAAGAAATTTATTAAATAAATGTAAGCGCGCTTGCTATATAGAATGAATACAAATTAGCAATCTAAACATTAATATCATCATAATTATATTGCTGTTAATTCAAAAATATTCACTTTAATGAAATGTTTATTGTTAAAATAATTTTTAAACGAAATAATGTATAGTTCATAAGAAAAACAGAGGGGAAGAGAAGGTTACGAAGAAATTTATTTTCATTACATTTTTAAAGGATTTTTTTTCCTATTAAAAATATTTGAATGTAGTAAGTTTTCAGTACACACGCACATATATATGTATACTATCAAACTGATATTTTTTGGGAGTTTAATTTTCAGTCTTCCTGAATATGTTTAATGATAAATAACTTTACTCAGTGGCGCAACAGCCCATGAGGGCCAAGGCCTACTGTGCCCAACTCAGTATACGTGACCTTGGTCCTGAGGTGCAAGAGCAGAAGTTTGGTTAGGTGGTCAGTCTGACGCTAAACCCCCAGTGTTAAGTTCTCAAGCAAGCTTGGCACTCATTTATCAACCCACTGAAGGAATGAAAGGCTGGCCAGCTCGGGGTTTTTGAACTTCGGACCTCTGGTGCGGAAGCGCAATGCACCACCACTCAACTACTGGGCTTCAATAATAAATAAGTACTTATATAAAGCGTCAAAAATATTTCATAGTTTTAACTTAATATATCTTACTGTAATGTGTGATTTCTTCTAAACACCACCAATGTACATTTAAATGTTTAAATATTTATTCATGATACTGGGTCATAAAGTATTTTATTCCATTACATATCATGAATTATGTACTGTGATCATACCAGATATGTTTCAAAATTTGCCGTGCAAATAATCAGGTACCAAAGGTTGCATTTGATTTTACTGAAATCTGAAAAAGCTTCGTTTTGTAAAAACACAGGAATACACATTTAACAAAAGAACAAAATGGTATCTACAAAGACAATTCAGAGTTTAGTTATTTAGATTGCTATTATAAAACTGGGTATTGAAATTTTGTTTCTCGAATTATTACCTCGAATTTATTTTACCTAATCGGTGAGAAATGTAAACCATTAACTATTAAAAATATTAAAAAATGTCATGCGTTTTACAAAAAAATTTTTAAATTGTCCGTGTGACTCTGTTAATTGCTTATAGTACTGTGTAAAAACCACAATTTCTTATCAAAGAGTAATATTAAAAGAAAAATTCATTTTATCAACCTGAAAGATTGAGCTAATAACTTCACCCGTAGCAAATTTTTTCACAGTGCTCAGAATTAGCTTTGATAAAGGGTAAAACAGAAAATGTATTATGTCAAAATATCAATTAATAGCTTCCTTAAATTTGCACAATAAAAGCATTGATACGTAAAAAATAAACTAAAAAAAACTGTTTATTGCTCTTAAAATTTTTTAAACACATGATCTGTATAAATGAAACACAACTTCCATTTTTTAATGCAATAGTAGTGCCGCTCATTCTCACGTGCCCTCTTCACCACACATAAAACACTTTTATTATATAATCATTTGAACTCATAAGAAGTTAATCAACTTCGAGTGTAAATATAAGCTACATCCTAAATATCCCCCATTTCATTTCAGAAAGAAGAATTTTATTCTGAATAGAGTGATTCTCTCTCTCTCTCCCCCCGTGGTGTCGTGCGTGCTTTCCTTACAAATGATCACGACACCGGAAGTTAACGCAACACACCACCACCTGGCGCTACTCTCGTGTCATGAAAATTTTCTTCCATAAAGCCGTTCACACGACTTTTCACTTCATCAAGCCCCCACAGAAGAAAAATATCGTCAGATCATAATTAGTTGGTCTGTGGGAAAGAAATAGTTTGCCTCTTTTCTCCTTAGACCGAATGAAAATTAAAGCAATAAAGGAAAGATGATGAGAAGATAGGGGTCATCTTCCCAGATTATCGTGTGATAAGGAAATTGGGGGTGTTACTTGTATCGTCTGAGAGATATTTATGCACGTGTGTAGTAAAATTACTTTAGAATTAACATATATCTTTTTTTTTTACATCTAAAATAGATGTAGATTCATGAAAATGTGCTCTATCTGGTATACTGGCAAAAAATAATGTAAATTTAAGAATCTATGTGTTCTAGTTGATCCAAAATGCAGTTCCTAAACATTTGTATTACTTCCAACTTAAAATATGGCTCTTTATCAAGTTGAAAACGACAGCTATTATGTGTTTTTACTACAAGAACAAATTTACTGGATTTAATACGAAGTTCTGGCAATCAAAAGACATAATATGATATTTATATTTAGAAACTGTTAAAAAAGTTCATCCACAACAGCTATTGATTCATTAAGGAGTATTAGTTGAATTCTTGTATAAATATAAATTATCTTGTTGCATGCTCTTCAACTGCTAAATGTTTTTCGTAAAGGAAGCATAAAATATTATCCCAAGAACTATTATTGGTTATTAAATGTTTATACAAGTAAGTTTTTATGTAGATTAGTACAACGAGGATGTACAGAAAATCATGCAGAAATAAAAGAAAAATAACAGAGCCTTTTGATAATTTCTTATGTTCTCGAAATGAACTTAAATGGATTCATGAAAATTGAGTAATTTCGTGTAAAAGAAATTATTCCTGTAATAAAAAAAGAGGGTATAATTAAACATGAGTTTCCTTGTCGTCTGTGAAAGAATATTTTAACTTTTTTTAAAAAAGATTTCTAATGGGGCTGCGGATTAGTGTTTTACATTCTATGGGAGCTGGTATCCCCTTTTTAGTACGGCACCATATAGGTGGAATACTAATCGTCGTGAGCAATTTTAACACCTAGTTTCTTCTCCAGATGGAGACACCTGAGCTCTGACGATGCAAACCTGTACGAGGAATTTAATTTTTCCGATGGGCACCCAAGCCAAACAGGCACTCAAGGGATCTCTTACACGCCGCGTAATTGGACGACATGGATGCTGTCAATTTTTTGCATCTATTTAAACACAATTTTTTAGACTTTTATTTAACCTAATGTTAGCGTTAAATTTTTTAACATTCTCATAATGTTAATATCATTATTTTTCTCTCGTTTCTAGAGCCCACAAGAAAATTCCCGAAACTGGATATTGATCCTCGATTTACTGGAGTCTGATATAACATATCAAAACTGGACATTCCAGGTTAAGTGATTTTGAAAGGTAAATACAGTGAATGTAAGAAATAAGGGAAATACATGTAATAATGTAAAGTAATGATATTAAGGGGGACATGGTACAATTTACGCAAAATTATTTAATTTAAGGATTTTCATAACTTTTTTTTGTTGCTTCTTATGTATATGTATGATGTCAAACAGATTTTGTGCTCAAAATCTCATAAAAGGCTAACCATTTAATTTTTTAAGGGGAAAACTTAAAACTCTTATTAAGTGATTTTAAAATGCTACTCCTCCTACAAAAATTAACGTTGTTGTTGTTGTTACTTATGCCACCTGATAGACAGTAACAGCAGATCAAGGTCCACAAAATTCCTCGTGGCAAGGGGCTAGATCTGTAGACCTGTCAGTAGCCATAGTTTTGAGCATCATGTAGGTGATAGTACGATTTTTGCTTGGTTCAACCCCAGTTTTGAGGCAGAACACCCTGGGGGAGAGACACATGCATATATGAATTCTGATTTACAAGTACATCAAACTATGTATAACAAAAGTTGGTATGAGTTTTGCGATATTGATTGGTATTCGTACAATACTTCTTTTGACGAATGCTTTTTAAAAATTTCTTAAAAAATGTGTAAATTCTAAATTTAATCATTTTTTAAAAAAAATAAGTATCGCTTTGATTAAAAAATGCACGCCAACTTTTATTCCATATATTATTAGCAACAAGTGAAAAAAATTTCCAAGTATTAGGCACAATAGAAATAATGCTTTAGCATTTTAAATGAAGACAAACTAGATATTTTATCTTTCCCAGATAAGTCAGTTTAAAGTTTTGATTTGCCATTGGGATATGAATAAAAACAAACGTAAAAGTTATCTCACAACTCTGTGTTTTTTTAAACTTAGAGCTTTCAAGTTTTGTGAGTTTGTAGAAAAGTATGTAAAAAATAGTTTAGGCTAAGAAATTTAGATCTTAAAAATATCTTTAATTTTATTTAATTCTAATGAATTACCAATTTTGGAATTTTTATATTTCTGAAGATGGATTCGTAATAAAAAAAAATATTTTTCATTTCATGGGTAGAGGGAAATCAAATTTCTGACTGTTTGAAAGGTATTTATTAAGTGGTGGTGTTCATATTTAAAATTCCATTATTTTGTGTGCAGTTTTACAGCATATATAAAATAATGAATTTACTGCCGCTTTCAAAAGGAACAAGTATCTGAATTTAACAAGGAAGGAAATACCCGATTCCCACGTTCTTTGGGGGGGGGGGGGGGATTTTCATTCAACCAGTTGTTATATAGAATAATATTTAAAGTTTCAAGTAATTTATTTTTATCTCATTTCAGCATTGGTTCGCAACAAGGAACAATCTGAAGACATCTGCTGAGAAAACCTAGAAGAAATAATAAAAATTGCTATATAACTGAGAATGTCAAGAAAATTGAAATACCAAAAACGATAAAGAATTAATATTCCTACAATTTCATGGATAATTTGGATTTATATTCAATCGAAATCGAAAGAAAGTATTTTCAAGTATTCTGTGCGTCAAAGATTATCTACTGGTTACAGTATCAATAATAATTACATAAAACTTACACTTTTCTTATGTTCCTAATGATTATGTAATATTCAGGAGTCCTTTCCTGAATGGATTAACCTTTAAAATTGAATTTTTTTTCTGAAAGGATTTGGATCAATTTTTGCACATGCCGAAGAAAGCAATTGTAATTGTTTTAACATTTACCACTCAATACATGGATATTTTTTATAAAAAAATAGTACTTTTAAATGTACTTGTTTATAATTTCATTCTGCATGTCTGTACGTTTGAATGTGTTGAGGTTTTTCAATACTGATATTTAAATGTTTCAAACTTTTCTCAAGGAAGCACAGTGATATAGTTTTCACATGTACTAACATATGTTAAAATAATTCATTTTCATTCCATCAACTGGGCATCCGATCGGTAAAAACTATGCCTCCTTCATCATCTGAATTTTGAGGTTCTGTTGCTGACTGGATTAAGGATTTGAAGTTACCGAATTTTCTAACAAATGAAGGAAAAAGACTGATATTTTTGAAGATGTTTCTGATGATATTTCTCTTATGAGTCCCATTCGTCATAGGATTTTGGAGTTTTCGTTCCTGATTTGATGTGTGTCCAACTGTTTATCTAAATGGAAAAGAGGGAAAAAAAACAATTATATTTTAAAGATTTGCTGATCAAATTCATCTTACATGTTCCCTTCATCATCTGAGATTCGAAATTTCGTTCCTGATTGGATTATGGATATGGAGTTAAGAACTTTTCTAACGGATGTAGAATGATGAAGTTTTTAAGCTTGCTAGCATGTTTGAATGTGATTATTTTTACTGAATCGTCAATACATCCAAATGAAGGAAAAAAACTAATATTTTGAAGTTTTACCTATGAGTTGTTTTCTCATGTGGTTTTGTAGAATTTGCTCCTGTTTGATGTGTAGAACAACTATGCATCTAAATTGAAGGGAAAAAACTATCATATTTCAGTGATTTATTGATCAAATTTATTTTGTATGTCCCCTACATTATCTGAGATTCGTGGTTTCGTTCTTGACTGGATTATGGATTTGAAGTTAAGAACTTTCTGAAGGAAGTATAGTGATACGTAGTTCTTGCACATACTATTGTGCTAAAATGTAATTATTTGTACATTTAAACAGACGTACATTAATTCCCCCCCCCTTCTTCATCTAAATATCTATTCATTAGCATTTGATCATCCAAAAAAATTCATCTTAAATATTTCTATCGTTTTAGATTCGAAATTCCGTTCCTGATTGGATTACGGATTTGAAGTTTAAAATTTCTAAAGAAGAAATACCAGTGATATAACTTGTCACATATGCTGTTTGTTACTCATTTATATTTTGACAGTAATATATCCTACTTGAGAGTAAAAAACTGATATTTTAAAGTAGTTGCCGATAGAGTTCATTCTATATGTCTCCTTCATCAAATGGAATTTGTGGTTGAATTCCTAATGGAATTACGGATTTGAAGTTTGGAATTTTTCCACAAATTTGTATTACAAAAAAGATATTGTAATACAAATATCAAACAGGTTAACAAATGCTGGATTTTGTACTTAACCTGTTATGCATCAAATTAAAGGAAGAAAAAGTATATCTCATATCAATGCTAATAAAATTCCTTTCTTTTGGCTCCTTCAATGTATATGAATTTAGCAATACTACATAACGCTATTTCGTGACAAATTCGTCTTGTTTTGTCCCTTTCATCATCTCAGATTCGAGATTTCGTTCCTGATTGGATTATGAATATGAAGATAAAACTTTTCTAAAGCATAAAAATTGTGTGCTTGCACAAATGCATAGTGAACTCTTTTACATTTAATCAGCAATGCATCAAACTGAAAGAGAAAAACTGTGATTTGTGTATGCGAAATTCCTTCAATGAATCAATTTTCTTCGTCATATCAGTTTCAAGTTTCTAACCACAAACTAATATTTGACAAACTATGCATCAAATTGGAAGGGGGGGGGAGAATGGACTATTATATTTTAAATACTTCATCATCAAATTCATCTTATGTATCTCCTTCCTCATCTCGAATTTGAGGCTCCGTTCCTAACTGGATTAAGGATTTGAAGATTAAAATTTCTGCAAACAAAAAAGGCATAGTGATACAGTTGTCATATATGCTAACAATCTGACTGTAACTGTTTTTGCACTTGCTATACATGAAGTTGAAATGGAAAATTTACGATATTTTAGAATACTTGCTGATCAAAATCATCTGGTCTTCCGATCATATGTGCTATCCCTTTCCTAATTTGATTGCAATGTAATTATCCTTATAATTTTCTTAAGAAAGAATATCTATGTACAGCCTTAACAAATACGACTGCAACTATATGCATATGTACTTTTTCATTTGTCAAACTAGGCATATATTGTCCTTTGACTGATATATTGTATTTGATTAACAATGTATCAAATTGAATAATCTTTTATGTTTTAAAATATTTCTCCTGAATAAATTTTTTCAGAAACCTGTGTTACTTTTATTTAATAAAATGCAACATGTTCTTTTATATTTTTAGAAATATTTTAATTACCAAAGCTACGACATAGTTTTGCCTGAAATATTTGGGTCTACATATTTAATTTAATTCTTTTATATATCAGTATATTTAAGTATTGATATATCATATTTTTACTAGGCACTCGCATTTGTCTATAATTATTATTTTAAAACTGTTATTTAAAATTTTTATTTTTTTAAATATTTCGCTTCTTTTGAAAATGTTTGTTCTATCCACAAAATTTATAACTTTCTATTTTGCGCGAAAATCATGGAGATAATGAGGATTGAATGTAAATCATTATAATTTTTCAGAAGTTCTTTGATTATTTGAAATTATTATTTGCTTAAGCAAAAATTTCTTAATCTATTAGTTGTGTTGAACTTCTAATTGATGCAAAATTACCCTCCCCTCCCCCTTCTTGTGTGGATTTGAATCAATAAAGACACCTTTAATAATTTTTTTTGAAGAAACAATATTTTCTAAAAATTTTTTTATTGAATTTTATTTAAAGTATGATACAGAAATTATTGTATGATTAAATGGGTATGGCTTTAAATATCTCAAATATGCTACTCATTTTGACAAGTAGTATTTGCTGTGAGAAAGTGTAAATAAGAATCATTCGAATGTTTCGTAATAGAAATCAAATAGCTTCGAAAAAGTATATCAGGTATTATTCCAAGAGACCATTACTGATCAGAACATTTGAATATTGCAATATATACATTAATATAATATTTTACATATTACATTTCATATTTGATTTGTTCACAATATATACACGAAAACAGGCGATTTAAAGCAGGGATGGTCAACCTTTTAGGAAAAAGAGCCACTATCTGATATTAAATCATTATGCGTGCCACTTCCAACTTTTCCAACAAACAAAAAGATATAAAAAAGTGAAAAAATGTTAATTATTGGTTTATGAGATTTTTGCCCAAATAGTCATATTTTTTCTGCAAGTCTAAGTAGTAAAAATTTAAAAATAATACAATAAATACTTAGATTTTTTTTTTGTTTTGTTAATAAACTTTTTGCTTAATTTTTGTAAACTATTTAAGGGATACAATAAAATATAGAATAATTTTAAACATTTAATTCTGATTAATTATTAAAAAGTCAGTGCTTGTTTAATGTAGTTTTTGAATTTGTAGCTTTTATACCAAAGTCTTCTACATTAGGATTAGTTCTTGAAGTTGCTAACAAAATTTGGTTATTTTAGGTGTATATCAGTTAATGTTGAGAAATATTATGATTTTATTGTGTTTGTAATAGAAAATATTGGTTCACAAACTCATGTTGATCCAAAACTACAACATAATATCTGACAGACAAATAGCGTAAATTTGGAAAATTGCCTGTCGGTTCATATTCAATACTTTTTGATCACTTGAGTTGAAATAAGTTTCTTATATTCGCTTTTCACAATCTAGTATAGTGCTGTAGGTTAATAATTGCGACTTGGTTTATAGGTGGGTAACGTCTTGTAGAGAAATTAAAAAAGGACTTATGAAAAGATTAGCATTATTTTATCGTCTTAAAAATCATCCAACCCAACACTAAATGAATCCTGCTAAATGAACTTTAAATTTTTAAATCTGCTATAGCTCACAGAAATTATTAACTTTGGTAGATAGTTAATAAAAAATGTAAGATCAAAACGGAGATAAAGGCTCTCAAAAGATATATACCATCTAGGGTAGGAAAAATGCAATCTTTTCGATCTAAGCTTAAATTTAAATTACTTAAATGCCCCATAATATTGGTAAGAAAATCCTTTTCTCTAGTCCAGTCTTCATTCTTGAGTATCAAACTCTCGCCGGGCAGTTCATTGTTTTTTTTCCAGATATTTTAAAACGCGTTCCCCTTCATAGTGTCGTGAGTGAACTTCCTTCGGAAAGCCAGCACACACAACAAGGAAAGAGTATTCCTTACATGATAATTTTTCTATTGTAATTCAGTTAACTGTGTTTAAAATAAATTTTGATTTTTTTTTGTCTAAGGCAACCACGTTTTAATAAAATTGTTTAAAAAAATGTTATTTTTAATTATTTTTTCAATAAGTCTTCGCGTGCCACTGTTACAACTCCACCGTGGCACGCGTGCCACGAGTTGGCCACCCCTAATTTAAAGGAATAAAATATAAATCAAATAAAAATTAATTTTCAAAATTACTAATATCTTTTTCTTAAAGTACCAAAGTATGAACAGTAAGATTTTATAAAGAAAATAAAAGCTGAATAATTATTTTTTTTTAAGTTGATGAATTTTGTTCGGAATTTGATAAAATATTTTCCTCGAAAAAATCTTATTATTTTTCACTTAGTAAAACATTTTAATTGCTTTTAAATGTTAAACCTTATCTATTTCTAAAACATACCTTCTAACAAACATTTTATTAAATTTACAGAGAAAATGTTCAAAAAACATCTTGCCTTCGAGGGACAGGGTAAATTTAGAAACTTTTTTTTGGTCAATGTACAAAACATTAAAGAAAAGTTGTGCTAACTAAATAAAAACATACTGAACTACAAAAAAAGTTTATTAGCATTTAATGAATGTAAGAACTAGGCTAGGAAAAAATATTTGATTTCCATCATAAATTATATCATCAGTTCTGTGTTATCTCATTACCTGTGTAAGCTGTATTTCAAATTATATATCTTTTGAGAATTTAATTACCAATCACGTATTTCACTCTTTTCTTGGAAGACCTTAGTAAGGGAGACGGAGTATAAAACAAATAAATTTTTAAAAGGTGTTTTGTGCATGACTGTGTGTAACTGATTTCATCGAATTAATTGAAATAGTTTTCGATTGTAACTGCTTTTAGTTTAAGTTCACTTATTCGTTGTCAATCAATTTTCAAAATAATTTTTTCTTTTCCTGCGGAAAGTTTTTCTTTGATAAAGAACTATTTTTTAAACAAATGTGATTTGATCATTAATAAATACATTTTAAACAATATATTTTGTATAGTACAAAAAGCTAAAAGTTACTGTCATTCGTATTTTTTTTTGGGAAAAAAAATTATACCTTGTTTCTTTTTATAGTTTTCTGTAAGGTAAAAGACATTTCTCTTTCCCTCATACCATAATCTTTACTTCTTATCACGTCTCAGATTTCCGCCACTGATAATTTTGAGCAGAGAATGATTAAAGCTAACGGAATTGCCCATTGTGATAAAAATGTCTTAATCTCTAACCTTCTCACCCTCACAAAGAGAAATTAAATGACAGAAAGATCAAGGGAAAAAAATTCTTCCAATTTAAGATCCCAGAGTACTTATCTAGGCTTAGATTATGTTTTTAAATGTTACATGATCTTTGACTAATAGGAGGAAAATGTCTTTAATTTTTGCTAGAGATTTTGAAGTTTGAAATCTTTTTGTATCAGATTGGAAGGGGAGGGGGGCTGATTTTCCTACTACCCCTCCCCCTTTCCCCCAACCCACTGTTGCTAATATAGGTATTTTTAAAAAACTTAGTTTTTCAAATAATTTTACAGGAAAAAAAGTAACAGGATAAAGACATTCAAAACGAAATTTTAAGATACGTAAGGTGAATTTCATATAATATTAATGTTTAATATAAACCTTTTATTATATATTATTAAGTGTTGAATAAATTATATTGCATACAGTTTATTTTATTTTTATTGGGATCACATTCCGAAGAAATCATTATTAAAACAAAACTGTGTTGAAGATCTTTAATGTATCACATCTCTGAATTTATTTCTTATTCACAGCAATTAAAAAACATTATTTATTTTTATAAGCATGCTATTAGGAATATTAGATTAAGATTTATTCAAATAACTGTTTAAATAACTCATCTGTGAACATGTGGTTTTAGACTCTGAAAGGCAACTGCCCTTTCATCCCTCTATCAGAATACTTCATAACTTCAAGAGAATCCTTCTCAGAAAAAATATTTGTTGCCCGCCCATCTCGTGTGAAGTGTCACACTTCGGTATTTATCACTGAATGTTATTAATACCAAAGGATCCGTAATAACACCTATCGATTTACTACTACAACAACAATTTTCTGTTCCTTACAACCCTCTTTTCTTTAACTTGCCACTACGAGACGTGTACTGGATAATTAACTCGATTACACTACAAATCAATGATTTCCTACGAAATCTGCATTCCATTATCACCATAACTTTTCTTACATAAAAATAATTGCTATAGGACGTAATAGACGTATAAATAATCTTTCATTTGACATACTCGAGTTGATCGTCTAGCATCTGAAAAAAGTAACCCTTAGGAGGCGAAAAATGTGTAAGCCTTTTTCTTTTTTTACCTTTGGGCTGTAATAGTAGTCTTGCAAGGTCTAATTTCCTATCATACCTGTATTAGTTTCTACCATAAGTTTAAATGAGCAACTTGATCAACCAGTAATACTTCCGATATAATTAAGTTTATATGGTTCTCCACAATTAGATAGATTTATATAAGTTAAAATGATACATTGTAATTATTCGAACAGTGACACTTCTGAGAAATATAACTCGACTCGTCTTGTTAATTATCACTAGCTGAATAGAGAAAGCTGAAAGTTCGCTTTTAGCTACGAGGTTCAACTTTTTAAACAAGTTTTTCTATGTCTATATTCTTTTGCGCAAATTAACTATGAATATATATTTTTTTAATCTTATGGTATATATTTTCTGTAATTATAATGAATACTAATCGAATTTCAAGTTAATAAATGAATTTTTAATGTTTCCCTTTTGAAAATAAATCTTGCCTTTGTCAAAGAAAAAGCAACATCGAAAATTAAAGAAAAAACAGCAACAAGAAACACATACAGTCGACTCTTGATAATTCGAAGTTGGAGAAACCAGTGAAAAAAATCCGAATTATCAAGAGAGTAGGAAAAAAACTCCCAAAATACACTAAGAGAAATTTTTTTCTAACACATTTAAATTTGAAACTAACAGCAATTGTATAACGTATAAAATTATTTTTATATAAAGTATTTTTTTAAAAGTACATATTATACAGTATAAATACTACGCAGAAGTTAAAAGTCCTGTATTAAAAGAATACATTTATGTATTAATTATTTAAATAATGTGAATACTGTACAGTTATTAAAATAATACATACTGTACATAATTAATCTTTTTTTACGAAAAAAATATGTTGTCTTTAAAAATCTGTTGAATATGTTATCGGTTCCCTCAGATACTGTCCCCAACACCATTGGTTCTTCAATGCTGGTTAGTGCCAAATGCCATAAGTCACACTGATGAGTCGTAAATCGTCATGTCACTCCGACGCAAAATACACAATCTTACGCATCTCTTCTTCACAATAACGGAACATCCTTTTTGAACCCATGTGTAGCAAGGCCACGTGTTAAACGGAAAATATGGATGGCTGGCAATAAGTGCGGTCGATCTTTTATCCACTTGAAGAAGGAAAGCAATAAAAGTGTCTTTTTGCTCGAGTAATCGGGAAACACAAAGATGGGAGGGCAGACAGATGCTCCTCAAAGGGTCTACGTTACAGGGGAGACACGCAGAGACAATACAACACAAAATATGTAAGCTTCTACCTGTTTGCTATAGGACTCTACATGATAGTGAGTGTTCTAATTGTCGAGAGATATTTAAGGTAACTTAGAATTATCGCGTGCTGTAGACTGGTCAGCCACAGATGTTACATCGAAGTATTTGAGTGTACCAAAAAACGTATTGTTTTAGTTCGCAATATCAAGAGTTTTCCTAGGGGCTGAGTATATACTTCGAATTAGCGAGAGGTTTGTATTATCGAAGGTTTGAATTAGTGAGAGTCGCCGGTTTATATATATATACATATATATATATATAACCTTTACATACACGTCAAGTCCCTAAATGTGAGTCATTTCAGTGATGGCACCATCTAGTGGTGGCTCTCGCCACCAATATTAGACGCTTTCAAGCTCTCATCGTATGCTAAATATTGGCGTAATTTTATTTTTGCCGAGATTACCGGAGCCAAATTGATACACAAGTGATCTTTTACATGCTATATAATCATATGACATGCATGCCTATGAGTTTCGGATTCAGAAAATCTATCAACACCAGTCGGGATCGAACCCACAGCCTTGGACTTACGAAGCGGGCACGCTACCTCAAAGCCACGTACAACCTTTTCTATAAATTTGTGACGGATCTATTCACGCCATCTTTCTACTAATCCTCTTGGGGAAACTTTGGGGCCAGAATTCACATTAATTCACAGCCTTTCAAGAAGAAACCATGATATTTAAATTAGCTTGACTATATAAAGTTTATATAGATTTCGTAGATGTAAAATAGAAGGAGCCGGGGAGCTGTTACGTAAGTGTGAAAATTGGAATATTTCATTCACAAATATAGCGCGAGTTAAGGAAGTAATTGCTAAGAGATTAAATTATTAGATTGAGGATCTAAGATAGATGAAATTAGAATCAGTTATCGGTTCATTAGCGCTTGTTCTCCTTATCTAGTTCATGTAGTCGGGTTTACTTGGAGTTAGTCATTGAGATTGGATAACTCGCTTTATATATCACTCCTAAGGTTTCCTTTTGTAGTTTCACTTGTGATTGTTTAATTGTGTTTGAAGAGAGAAATAAAAATAATTGTTATTATGGAAATTGCTGGTGATGCTTTGTCCCCCCCCCCACCTTTAGTCAGGCAAGATGGACAGAGAGGGGTGCCGAATAGGCCGACACCCCCCCCCCCAAATTGTCAAACAAAACATTCATACAAAGCATCATTTTTGTCTTAGGCCATAGTCATTAGTTATTTTACAGCATTGAAATTATAATTTTATTCTAAAAATATATATATGGACAAACATTATCGATTGTATGAAAGTATCGATTGTATGTTTAAACTTTTTTTGCTATGATATTTTTTGTCACTGTATAGAAGCTAAAGTAGGTTTATCATATAGTTTGAATTTTGAAATATTTCTTTAAAATTGATCTGTTTATTAATTTTCATATTTTTTTTACATATTATATTGTAGATATAAACATTATTTTATAATTTTGTGGTTTTAACTCAAAAGCGCAGATCATTTACTATAGCTTCCAGTTCATCATTCATATGTTTCTTATTTCGTTTAATAGTTTTTGCAAATTATAAAATTTGTTCGTAGAGAAAGAAATGAATTTGGCTCCAGATAGAGAAAATTATCGATGTCATTTCAACTGATACGGCATTTATTACGGCAATCCCACAAAGAACTGAGCGCGTGTTCATTGCTCTTCACTTCAACCCTGAATTAGATCATGTTATTTTTCTTTAAACGTCGACAAGCGGACGCCGCAAAGAACGTGCGATCCGAATAAATGTCCCCCAAATTAAGAAGAGGAAAAGAAGACTCCTCCTGATTAACGAATTACGGACGTGGGTTCTGACCGAGCTTTCACAAGAGGGGGGCAATTTTAGCGGCTGCACTTTTGAAAATTTGCTATTTTCATAAGAGGTCCTCTTCAGGGATCTATCTCGTGCCCCGAGCACTGTTACACATCGGGTTGATCTCAATGGTTATCGATTATTTTTATCGCTCGAGTATGATGTAATCGATAAGTGTACCTCGTACGTGTGCGTTTACGTCGATTAGGATTGAAGACGACCAGTTTTTGTATGATAATCTTTGCATAAAATTTATCTCAATCAAAACTTTGCATCTGCAACATATTAATAGACAACCCAAATTGCTTTGTGAATCTTTATCATCTTTTAAACAAAAGAAATGCTTATGTATTTTTTTTAAAATTATGTGTTTATTACCTTTACCTACTTAGAAAATTATACTGTTGTCTTGCTGTGTAATGTTTTGGCTGTCTGTAGAAAATGTCGAGATCTTTCAGAAAATGTATGAACATAGTACCTTATAAATGATCTTTTAAGAGGTTTCACAATTCACTATTGAAGATATAGCCTCAATATTCGGAAACTGTTGCTGTAGATTTTTTTAAAAAAAATATGATTAGAAATGAGTACCATTAAAAAATATTTTCTTAAGTTTTATTTTTTTTTATATTGGAAAGAGACAAAAAATGATGATATAACAAGCATAATATCTAAGAATATATATTTCCTTTTTTTAAATATATATATATATAAAATGATGACGGATTTAGTAAAGATGACGACGAATTTAATAAAGGATTTTTGTAGCGTGGCCGGTGTTGGTTTTTCTTTATAAGATTATTATTCTTTACGATTGGTGTTGCATTTTCAATATTATGGAGGAGGCAGACTTGAGGTTATTCTTGTTTATTGTACACTGAACATGAAGACACACAGATAGACGAAATCACAAAGAAACATACACACACAACAAAAATACACAAACGCTAGCTGCAGGCAATTACATGGCGAGGACAGACAAGAGAGAGAGCGTAACCGTCTGCTCCGAGTTTTTACACTGGCAGTGAAGGTCGTACGACTCTTTTGTAACAGGAGTCGTGATTGGATGCAAATGCGCGCGAGCAATTAGATTAAGATTATAACGGTCTCGTGCCAAAGAATTAGGAAATAATTTAACGGGGTAAAGTTAAAGAATTAGAGAGTCATTATATATATATATATTTATATATTAATATAATATGTATGTAATGTAACGATGAAAAAGTGTTCACTTTTGAATTGTAATCATGGCATTAAAAAAAAA
>BMAO01008621.1:0-25189 GCA_019973975.1 Trichonephila clavata
GTATGAAAATATATCTTACAATTATTTCTCAGATTTTTGCACCCGATTAATTGTAGTTTAAAATTATGTGATAATTTCCGATAACCCTCGGGTTGCTTCAAAATGATCAATAAATTAATTAATATATCAAATTTCCTTTAAAATATAGCAATCACTTCTTTTAAGTAAATCGAAATTTAATCCTTATACTTCTTTTCACAAAAATAGAGCTAACTTAGTAAAGCTTAAAATTGTTGGTACATTATTTATATAACTGAATTTATTTTTACAACTTGGAGGTTAAAAACAAGTAATATAAAAAAATTTCTAAGTCAATTCCTACTTAGGTCAACAAAGAAAAATTTTATTTTAGGCAATTAAATTTAATTAATGAATTAATATTTGAAAAAAAATTTTACAGCAAGCATCATCCATTAAAAGTTTTTAAAAAAGTTTGAACTTGAGTGGATGAACAAAATTAAGTATTTGAAGCCAAGAAAAAATTCGTTAGAAAAACCTACTGGCAACATCTGTTGTAGCTAGTTCTAACTTCATCATAAATAAAGCAGAATAAATTCAAAACTATAAAATAAAATTTAATTAATGATTTAATATTTGAAATAACTGAATTAACATCAAGTGCCATTCACTACAAGTTTAAAAAATGTATTTGAACTTGAATGGATGAATAGAAAGTATCTTATTTTTCGACTGAAAATTTGAACAAGATATATAGTTTTATAAATACATTTATATAAGAAGAGTGTGTGTGTGTGGAACTAATAGCAGTTGAGTATACTCGTCAAAGGGTTCGTTCTATCGTTTCTAGATTTTCTAAACTCTAATTCTTTCTTTGCATCGGTGGTTCATCTTGTATAAATCTAATTTATCAATATTGTTTATTCTAATCCAATCTAGTAACTCTAATCCATCAAGCAACTTGCACTGGTTCATTTTAAAGAATTTTTTAGTAACACGAGACAAAAGCAGCGTAAACAAAAATTACTATCTTGTTATTTCTAAATTCATAACAATCATAAAGCTTTAATACTTTCAATTGTTTATTTATCTTTTTGAAATATTATGATTAGGTGTGGATATGTTAGTTGATCAGTATCCAACGCTTCACTTTCTATATTTAAAGTCGGCTCGTCACCGATTCTCAATTATTACTTTTACTACATTATATGTTTTTCGGTAACTTGTTTAGCATCGAACGAACTATACAGATAAAGTTTCTTTTCTAAGAAGCTTAAATCCGACTACTTGCGACAACTTTAAAAAAAATGTAGATATGTCGATTTTTATGTGGTTTTAGATTTTTTTAGTACATTTTAAGAAAAATATGCTAAAGTTAAGAAGAGAAAAAGAAATTATTATTACTAAAATGGGAAAAAATGGGTAAAAATTTACAAAAAATAACATAAATGGGGCCCATTCTGTAGCAAAAGTTTACGAACAAATCCTCAATTTTTCAATCCTTATGTGTTGCTATGTTATTCATTTCTGAAATGACCTTCAGGATAAGAGATAATTTAATTTTTACAAAAACTAGAGCACTTTATCTTAGTTATTATATGAAATTGCTTAAAATAGCTGTGATTATATTAATATAAGGGACTGTAAATTTTGTAATAAAACAGTGATTGATAAATCTGAAGGTTAAAACACTTCTACCATTATACAGAACATACACACAAAAATTTCAGTTAATTATTTTCAAAAATTTTGAGCAATCGCCGTCCCCGTTTGAGCCTTTTAAAAAAAACACATTTCGAGTAAAACGCGTTTTAAAGTATGTCATATCTTGCTTAAAGTAATGGCATCTTGCTTTTACTAAAACACTTGTAGTTTTTGTTCTAGTGAACGGAAAATAATAAACTTGGTATTTTTATAAAGCTAAAAAAATGGTCCATAAAACAAAATCATAAAAAAATTGTCAATTTTTGGGAAAATTCACTATTTTAGGGTAGTTCGGATACCTTAAGCTGCTGAGAAATTTCTCGAGTGATGAAACTTCTCATACTATCGTTGTCTTACAAGAGACGAACTGTTTCAAGTTTATCATCTAGAGGGGAACGAGCACATGAGGTACACTTTTGTAAGAGTACGGAACACATTGAGCATTTCTTTTTACTTCTGGTTCTTTATTCTTATGTTATAATTACAATGAGAAACTGCAGACACTACGTTATTCTCAGCATAAGGGTCATGGGGTTTTCTCTGACTGAAAACAGTAGTGATTGAAAAACGCTCAAAATACTACCTTGCATTTTTTTAGAGAGAAAGTAAAGAATGTTTTTATGCTATATATTATATTTCATATCTCTTAAGATCAAAATCTCTCTCTATCTCTCCGCCCCCGTACAGCAAAAACTTTCTAAACTATTCACGAAGCTAAGTTTAACGGTTTTTTAATAGCGCGTAGCGCAATTAGGAATGAATCATCTATTTGCTTATATATATATATATATACTTATGCCTTTTCAAACAAGATGTAACATGGCTAAAACCATGTACGATGCGATTATTCATGAATATTGCATATTTTACCCAAAACCCAATAACAAAATTTTCATATCCATCTCTAAGTAGATGAAAATTAGCCACATAATCTCGTACACAATACAGTAAAGTATTTTTTGTTCAAAAGCAGTAAAGTGGCGAAGTCATCCAATAATGTAAATTTCTGTACAAATAATGCGAAACATTATGGTGGAATTTAAAGATCACTAAATCCACCAATAGATCGCGTGTTCGATTCACATTACAGCCCACCAACCACATCATCGAGTAAAGTACCCTAATTTGGATTAAAATGTATCCTCTATTACCATTTCCATTCGAGAAGTATTCGTGATCTAGAAAAATCGAAGCCTTTTATCATCATTGATATGCATTACTTTGTAATTTGAAGTACTTGCTTCGCGTGTGGTGTCTTTTTGGTTTGTCAAAGTTTATTGAGAAATTTGGCGCTACGGTACATTTTGGATGGATGGACTTGCGGTACTACATGTTTACAAACTCGAAACTTGTTATTAGCTTTGGTTTTTTGTACGTATCGTTGACAACGGTTAATTACGAGGCTCGGTTGGATAGGTTTCAGGTGGGAGGGGATTATCGGGTGTCATTAGGGGCTTCGAAAGAATGATTTATGTCAAGTATATGTAATGAGTTGATGTTAAGAGGCTTGAAAAATGCAGTGTAGAGCAAAAAAGGGGATAACATTACAATATCCATATTTCGATTACACTAATACTATGAGCATATTTATGCTGGAATACATAAAAACTCGGATATAATACGCATAGAGACACTGCAAATTACAGATATTTAAATAATTATCGAGTTGAAGCGTGAAATTCTAACACTATGGTACATTGAGCGAAATCTCCTTAGAGAAATTCAACGATATGATTTCTCCTTCGCTTTTAAAAATATGCCTTTTAAGCATTTTTTGCACAAGTATTATTTCATTCAGTTATATGTGTACAAACTTGTTTTTATTTCGTGAAAACCTTAAACATTTCTTCAGATAATTTTTTTCGTTGAAAGTAAAAAGGATTTTAACTGTCATTTTTCAATATTTTCTTCATGTAGGTAATAGATACTAGTTTTTAAAATAAAGTCTTTCTCTCAAGGTATCCAACTACTTGCGAAAACTTTTTTTTTTTGTTGTTGTTTTTTGATTTGTTCAGTACATTGTAAGAAAAATATGCTAAAATTAAGAAGAGAAAAAAGAAATTATTATTCCTAAAATGGGTCAAAATTTACAAAAAATAGCATAAACACGGTCCATTCTGTACCCAAAGTTTATGAACAAATTTTCAATTCTGATGTATTGTTTTGCTATTCATTTTTAAAATGACCTTCAGGATAAGAGATATTTTAATTTTCACAAAAACTAGAGCACTTTATCTTAGTTATTACATGAAATTGCTTAGAAAAACAGTGATTATATTCCCATAAGGAACTGTAAATTTTGGAATAAAACAGTTATTGATAAATCTGAAGGTTAAAAACACTTCTACTATTATACAGAACATACACAAAAAATTTCAGTTAATTGTTTTCAAAATTCTTTCAGCAATCCCTACCCCTCTTGAGCATTTTAAAAAAACACACATTTCAAGTAAAACGCAATTTAAAGAATGGCATCCTGCTTAAAGTAAAGGCATCTGCTTTTACAAAAACATTTGTAGTTTTTGTTCTAATGAACGGAAAATAATAAACAGGGCATTTTTATAAGGCTAATAAGATGGCCTATAAAATAAAACCCTCCCAAAATTTGTCAATTTTTGGCAAACTTCACAATTTTAGGGTAGTGGGATACCTTCGCAATTTTTTCTTACGCGTGTTATTTCATTCAGTTATATTTATATAAACTTTTTTTTTATTTCGTGAAATCCTTAAACATTGCTTTAGAAAATTTTCTTCTTTGAAGATAAAAAGATTTTAATTGTCATTTTTCAATATTTTCTTCGCGTATGTAATAAATTTTAGTTTTTAAAGTAAAGTTTTTTAAAGAATGGGTTTCGTTTAAATGTAAATTCTAGTTTATATTTAGGTTTATTATATTCCGAAGGAAAGAAAGAGAGTAATATTAACACCACACTATAAAATAACACGAGGGCTATTGGCGACAGAATCCAACCCCGCGATTCGCCGGTCACTGACTACAGCCACTAGCCTACCCCGTTTACATTTTATATTTCAAAGAGAAAGCGCATTTTTGATACTTTTGTTTTACGAAGGTTACGCTGAAATTTTTGAGATACTCCTAAGTTTTTAAGGTTATACTTACAAAATTTTAGGAGGGTTCAAAGTAGTCTCCTCCAGCATCAATGCACTTTTGTAGACGAATTTTCCACTGATTAAATGCCTTAAACCATTCATTTCTTGGAATTGATGAAAAAAATGCACCTACAGCCACATCAATATCATCTTCTGAAGAAAACGGTATACATTACTTTTTTCATTGCCCGTACTCTTTACACCATTGTCGGCGTGGTATCATCTTCAAAGACCCATACTTTGGTTTCTTGACGTGTTAAAAAGTCAGAAAACGGCAAGTACGTTTCATCACCCGTTACAATTTTACGAATGATGCGGTGGCCACCATCATTTAGGAAATGAAGGGATTTTAGCGCGCTTTTCACGTAGTGGAACAAAAGCGCAATTAGGACGCAAATTTCGTCTTCGTTCCATATTTTGTCGTACTTTTTTCAGCAATAAGCAACATTGATCGGTTTTCGCTTGGTCGATTTGTGCTTAGATGAGCGAATCATATTTTTAATCATTTTTTTTTTTTAGTACATTACTTTCTGTTAGTAAAAGTTATTAGTTGCATTATTGTAAATACAATGTGAAAACGGAAATTACTTGCATGCATGATTGATATCTTGTTTTTTACTGTTCTGACGTTCTCTTTTGGTGCTCAGTTAGATTACGGGGAGCCCAATGGCAAACTACTTTTTTCATAAGTAATTCTTCAAGAATAATTTTGTGTATGGCGGTGGATCCAATGTTAAGTTCCTTCTGTATCATTTGGTAGGTACAGCGATTATCATCCATTGACGTTTTTCATATGGCATACACATTATCCGGGATTACTGCCGACCGCGGCCTTCCTGTGTGTTCATCTTGAAGAGAATTGTGATCACTGCAAAATTTTTTAAACCATCTGAATACAGTATCACGACGAGGAGTTTCTTTCCCAAATGCTAATGGCAATCGTTGAATGCATTCCTCTTGATCTAACCCCGCTTTAAAATCATAGAAAATCATAGCACGATAATGTTCTCGCATCAACTCTATTTTTATTCTGCCTAAAATTTATTCTACGCTAAGCAACTTGAAGAAAGTCAGTAAAAAGTCGTATCCTGTGTTAAATTAATTTGTATTTTCAAATTAAACCTTAAATTTTGTTTTGTAACTTCTCGTCTGCGAGCATCTCAAAAATTTCAAAATTACCCTCGTATAACTTCTAGTAATAAGTATGATTTTTATAGTGATTGTAAATATTTTCCTAAAAAATTATAGTTTAAAAAAAACTAAAAAAAAAAAAAACGCTTTTATAGTGAATTGAACTCAAAAGTAAAAAATTAACGTTTATATTAAGAATATTTTTTTTTTACTTTTTAGTTCGATTCACTACAGCACCGTGTTTTTTTAGATTTCTTAAATTATAATTTATTTTTCATTTTTTTTTTTAGTTCGAGCTACAATAAATGTGTGTTTTTTTAGTTTTTTAAACTATCATTTATTCACTGTTGAATTTATCCTTGAGTTTGATATTTGGAGCCGGAATTACGTGGTTGCTGGAATTAGTCTTGCTCTTCAATGGATATTAATATTAACGGGTCTAAAGGCTATTAATTCTCTCCGTTTACGGGGCCTCGGATGAGTCGCGTATCATCATTATATTTCAAAGATTCCGTCTCTATAGGCACAGGTTAAACTAATAAAAGTGTGTTAAGAAGAAATATTGTGTGAATCGTATTATCACCTTCTAAACGTATTGCTATAACGTTAATTAGTATCATCACTTCTATAAACGTATTTCTTTATAAATATTAAAAAAATATGTAGCAGTTAGAACATAATTTTTTTTCACATGCACGAGTCTCTTTTTTTATTTCCATTTTCAAAAAAACTAGACAATTGTTTATATTACGGTAAAAAATGGCTGCCACTCCCATCCTCCTCTTTCTCACATAAAGAACACTTTTTTCTTGTTTTATTTTTATTAACTACAAGTGTATTCGCTTTTAGAGTTACATCTTAATCTTTTAGTCGCTAAATCTGGAATTAGTCACCAAATCTGGAAATGGTATATGGAATTAGGCATCAAATCTGTAAAGGGTATATGCAATAAGTCGCCAAATCTGGAAATCATTATTCCTGATGATCCTGATCAGGACAATGGAGCAAAATTATAAAATTATTGTATTGACATCAGTCCTTGACAAGTGTGTGCAAAATTTCAAATTAACCTGACCTTTAAAGTGAGTAAAAATCGAGTTAAAAAATTCCGTTGCATACAATTGAAATTTAAAAAAGCATGTTAAAAATTTAAGATTATTTTCTGTTCGTTTAAAAGATGGTGTTTTTTCTGGACATCTCTTTGTTTATGTAAAGAAGAACTTTTTTATATTTTTAGTTGAATTTTGTTTGAAATATCCAAAATAAATGATTAACGAATAATATTTTTAAAAAAGCAATAATATCGTAATTAATTCGAAAGTGAATAGAATACACATAACAATTTATATTAATAATCAGTGTGTTGATAATTTGCAATATTTTCACATAAGTCACATGAATGTACAAAATTTTTTACATCTTTCTACTTAAGAATCGCGTTCTACTACAAATTAAAAAACTTTAATTGCATAAAATATGTGATCGTATACTTTTTATTATACTATGAAAAATATCACGCTATAAAAACTCATGCAAATCTATCCGTTAAGTAATTAAGACTCATATGTATGCCCTCATTTTTTAAGCACCAGGGCCTTTGGATACTTAGCTACGCCATTGAGCATTGATACATTTATAAGTATATTATATCATTGCAAATGTGTATTTAATTTGTATTATGTCAAAATGTATTTTGTTTTGCTTCCTTTCTGTAAATTAATACTTATTTTAAATCTTATATTTTCGATTTTTGATATGGTCGCGCCTCCATCATAGAGATATCACCCTCCCCCCCCCCTCCCCCCTCCCAAGGAGGACGCACCCTACAGCTTGATAAACACTTGATTAACCAAATGAAAGACTTCAAATAAAATGTTGCTGAATTTCATGAAGGTATCCCTCTGCATATCATAGACCTAAATCTTTATATTTTTATGACTAGAATATCCGAAAATTAAAAAGAAAATTTTATTAACTTGGCAAACCCAAACACATGGTTCAGATTCAAAGCATACTTTTTATTAAAAACATTCTAACAGTTTTTAATTTCTACCTAAAATTAATTTAATTACAGTTTTTAATTAAAACCTAAAATTATTAGTGTATTTTTGGCGAAACTAACATATGCGCGTGAAAATCCATGCATAGGTTTAAAGCCTACTATCTTCATCATCATCAATCTAATCTGCTTATGTAATTAATTAGAACGCTTTTATGATCAATCAATTAACTTAATTCGTCGTTAGTTTAACAGGGTTCCCATTCACTAAAATTAATTAATTTCTACCAAAATTCAAAACAGACTCTTTACAATAGTGACAGTCTTATTTATAATGACTTCGTTATTAGAATACATAATTTTTTTAAAAATTATAATTGAATTTGAAAATAATTGAAAGTAGTTCTTAAAATATTGTTCAAATTTTCGCTTACGCGATAAATATCAAATTGCGTAGAGTAATGGTCTTCAAACTGTGTTCCCTGGAACCCTAGGGCTCCACGAACCAAAATAAAAATTCAAAAAAGAAATTATAAACATATATGTATAGGACCCTCGTCCAGTTGAGGAAATTTAAAAAATAAATTCCGCGCGAGGCACTTTTACTTTTTAGTAATTTTTCGCAATTTTTATTATAATTTAATAAAATATTAAAGCATTTTTTTCAATTCCTACTATTAGATCACACTCTCTCTCTCTATTTATAAATATATTTATTTATCTAGTTCAAATTTTCAATCGTTAATAAAATGCACTTTAAAGCACTCAATTGAGCTGAAATTTT
Organism: Trichonephila clavata; assembly: GCA_019973975.1. Classification (NCBI taxonomy): domain Eukaryota; kingdom Metazoa; phylum Arthropoda; class Arachnida; order Araneae; family Nephilidae; genus Trichonephila; species Trichonephila clavata. Next base: position 8,688 of record BMAO01008621.1, read on the forward strand.
ATATACACGCTTATTTTGGATGACAATATAGTAATTTAATTGTAATTAATAAAAATTAATTGATTAAAACTAATTATTCAAATAATTACAAATGCAGCCACGTTGGCATCATTTTTGGCGACTTAGCGACCCTTTTGGTGTGTCAAAACTTGAAAAGGCTTTTCCCCTCACATCTGAAAGCGCTCATTTGACCTGAAATTTTCTATACACTATTGTTTTGGGTAATAATATGATATTTTAATTATAATTAGTTAAAATCATTGACTGAAATTAATTATTTAAAGAATTACAGATACAGCCAATTTGGCTTCATTTTTAGCGATTTGTGTGAAAACTTTAAAAGATTTTTTTTCCCCTCGCGTTTCAAAGCATTCAGCTGAACTGAAATTTTATATACACGATTATTTTGGATGACAATGCGATACTTTAATGATAATTAATAAAAATTAATTGACACTTAATGTTGTGATTCTGTCTTATGTATATAAATGTTTATATTAATTGTAACTATTTAATAAAAAGTTACTAAAATAATTTTTTTTTTTGTTGATCCAAGTAGGAATTGACCTAAGAAAATTTTTTATATCACTTGTTTCTTTATATGTACTATCTAGATTGTGAAAATCCTATTAATGATCCTGGGTTCCACAAAGTAATTTTACACTTGTTAGTGCAAAGTTTTTCAAAACTAAATGGAATGAAATTGAATGAATTGAATTTAGATGGTGTTAAAATTCATACAATAAAACACCTTTTACGATTTGTAATAAAAAAATTCTATAACAGAACATTTTTAATAAAACACCTAACACCTAAAAATTAACCTTTTTAAAGGAGAAGACCAAGTATGAATGGCTAAGTTAGAAGTCTTTTCTAAGAAGGAAAAGAACTTATTGATGTATCAACATATTCGACCTTAAAATCCAAATTTAAGCAGGAACAGCTCCTAAATTTAAGGTTTCAAATTTGAAGAATACACAGAAGATTCTCACACAGTTATAAGCAGTTTAATGCCATTCCGAATAATGTAAAGTTATAATATTTCCCAACGCAAGTGAAAACAAAATATAGAAACAAATTAAAACGGAATACGAAATCAACAGCAGACAGCTTCAATAGACCTAGATATCTATAGTTTGCGTAAGAAAATGCAAGCATATATCCCTCATATTAAGCATTATGCAGTGGTAAGTGACATCTAGAACCTGAGTTAATGCTATGAAAGAGTAAATTACATTAGTTTTACGTTAAAAAAAATGTACTTAAAAATACAGTATTTTCTCAAATTGTCTTTACTTAAAGTAGCCTTACTATGATTGACGCCTCTAGGCAATTGGTTCGCGAGGCTATCCTCCATCCCATATCATAGTTTTTGGTGTCTGACGAAAGTAGCAGTCCTGTGTGGAGAGGGAGGAACCTGATTGGTGGAACGAAAGTGGATAAGTGGTGCTTACAGACAGAGTCCAAGTGGAAGAAAGTGAGTCGTTAAGTTGCTGAGTAAATTCTTTAAAGTAGCCTTGACATGCTCATCTACTTTAAATATGGTTTTTAGACCTTCAATCTAAATTAATTTATTGGTAATTAACAACCAATCGATTTGTTAGTTGATTATTAAATAACGTCCCACCTAGAAGCGGAATCAGGGTTATTGGAGACGGAACTCGTTATTTTGAACCACTGTCAAGTAAAAAGGACGGCGCTACTGAAGTTATACCCCACACCGGAAATTTCAACATCACACCTACTTGAGGAGTTTTAGTCTTGACAGATATAAAATCCAACAGCTTCTCTACAAACAGTGGATTTTCACTGACATCAGGGCTCCGACTCAATAAAGTCAGTTACGAGTTCACTTCGATCTAAAAAATAAGTATGCTTATGTCTGTCTCACTCCTTTGTTTCTCCTTAATTGTCTTACTCCTAATGGTTATGGCCAAAAACTCGGGACCGAAGAGTTGCGGGTTCGAGTCCCCATGTCATTGAGGATCCGCCATGTAGAGGGGGTAAATGTACAAGTATAATAAATCTGTCGAGGCTCAATGCTCTCTTGTAAGTGTGGTGTGATAGTTTGAGCAGGGGAGGTTCGTCAGGTTCGTCTTTATTACTTGACCGAGGTTCAAAATTATGAGGTCCTTTGCCAACAGTCCTCATGTTGCTCTATAGTAAGAAATTAATATAATTCTTACCCATACTCTTTACTTCTTAGTATTAGAAAGGAAAAAATAACTACCGTAAAATCCGGCGTATAACACAATCTTTTAAGATAAAAAAATAAGATCGAAAATTATACGGGTGCGCATTATATGCCAGGTATTTAAATGGTAGCTTTAAAAATATAAAAAGAGATGGGCATAAAAAAATTATTATTCTACATACTTGGAAATACTGTTTATTTTTAAAAATATAACATTCCTTATGAACTTAAAGGGTTTCAGTTCTAGAAGTATACTATTTTTTCAAAAGCCTGGGATAATACCTCGAATAAATGACTTCAAAACATAATAGAATTTGCAAAAAAAATAGGGTATGCGTTATACGATGAATATACCTAATTTTGTTTTTAAATGCAGCTTGAAAGTATAGGTGAACGTTATACACCAATTTTAGAATGTATAAAAATTCAGCTTTGATTAAATCAATAATTCAAAGCATAGAAATTCTTTGATTTTATCCTTCTTTACTCGTTTTAACTGTTCGTTAATTATATACAGTATAATTTTTTTTGTGGGGTCCTTTTTTATGCGATTTTATTTTTGTGCAATTTGTTTTGGGGGTCTTTTTTATGCGGTATATGAATTTCAACGGCTTTCGCGCCTCTGTAATATTTTCTATCAATGTATATATATACACTTCAAGACGCTCTATTCATTGGTTATAAACAGTCTCTCGACACGCATAATGCACGTTCAATTTCTTTCTCTCAATGCACTAGCAGCATGCATTAGATTGAAGATGAAAGTTTCAATGGCAATGACATCACTTATTTGGGAGATTATGAAGAGTGCTTTGAAAACGGATAAAATATGTGCAGAATCCAGGTTTGCAACAAATACTTTCTTAAAATAGATACCAATCCCGCGAAAAGGGTTTGAAATTCCACACAAAAATAGCTTCGATCATGCATATCTGGTTATCGTAACGTTTACAGGTAACTGACCAACACAAACTGTCGTCGCAAAAGTTTATCACTGACTTTATGGTGCCAAAAAATACATAAATCAATTAAAATTGTATCTTCAAGCGACGAAAGCGATTTTGAATTTTTCATCACAGGAAGATGAGCGCTTTGGATTACGATGAGTAGCAGTGAATTACGTATGTGCATTTTGAAAACTTCTCCATGTATACGAGTACAATAAGAAGTTAAATGTTCTAAAAAGGTTTTCATGTGGATTTGAACTATTTATTTAGTATGGAAGCACTTTCTCATAAACTTCGTCAATAATTAACATAATTTTAAGTGTGATTTTTTTATGCGGTTCCTCACCGCCGCATAAAAAAAAATTTTCTGTAGTATGTCGACAAATTTGTTAGTTATATGTAAGCATTTATGAAATTTTCGCATATCCTTTTGTGTGGTTTCTTTTCATGCGGTCCGTATCTATCGCACAAAAACAGATTTTGCTGTATTTACAGATTATTTATTAACGAATTGCAAGCACTGACTATTCAAGAGCAAAGATACCACTGTGCTTCATAATCCTTTGGATAGCAACGCAACAGCTGAAAAACGGAGTCAAAGTAACTGTTCAGCAAGCCGAGAGTGTTCTTCAGTTAATCCGAAAATAAAGACTCCTAACAATAAAATTCATTAATTCAATTTAGAAGCAGGTGAACTGGTTTTCTGCAGAAAGCCACCTGCGAAGCGGTCGATAACTGAAAAGAGTTCTTACGATGAGAATAGAAGTAAAAAATGCTGCGTTGCCAAATTTCAAGATATATGTATTGATAAAATATATCGTACAAGAAGCGTCTAATAATTTAGTATAACGTTTTTTGTTTAAAAAATTCTGATTACTTAAGGGAACCAGAACATTATACACATTCAAAAAATTGATTTTTCAATTTTAGTATTAAAAAATAGTGCATATTTTTTTAATCTAAAAATGTATAACACAAAAAGATCGTGGATTAAATAACCTTAAAGGGTGAAAAAATTAATTGCCAAAAATGTAAACAAACGTTTGCAATGTTTGATTTTTTCACTTTTTCTCTAAAGCATAATTTTTCTTTTAGGTATACTTAAAAAAACCATTGCACTCTATGGTTCCAAATTTGTTATATTTCTATACAGGATCCTTATTGCATATGGTGAACATGTTTTTTTTAGCCGAAGTAGTAAATAGTTTTTTTAAAAAAAATAGTTTTATTTATATGAAAGGGGTAAGAAATTAAAATTTTCAATACTACAAAGTTTATAATTTTTTAAAGAAACTATCTCACAATATTTTACTAAAAAATAGGTTCACTATATTTTGTGCATTGTTTTATAAATGTGCAAAAATATTTTACATATTTAAGATATATTTTGTTTTAAAAAAAATGGTCTAAACATAATTGTGTACTATCATATCTCAAAAATTATGTCCGACTTAAATTAAACAAAAAAAAAATTTTTTTTGATTAAAAATTATTTTTGTATTTCTACAGAATGATTAAAACATGTTTATTAAGATCACAAAGGAATCTAAGCTCTATTGGAAATTTTTAAAGATATATGTCCCATTAAAAAAAAGAGTCTTATTTTTGGCATTTACTCTTTTAACCATGCCCTGGTATTCTTAAGCAAAAATTAATTTTGAAGCTTATCGGGATAGTGAAATAAAATTCATACACTAAGAAGTAACCGGCTTTTTTGTTTGTTTTGTTTTTAAAGTTTTCTTAACTGTTATTTTAATAACTATGCATACCATTTTCAGGGTGTCCCTAAATTTAACGATAATCGGGTCATATTCGATCTGGGAAAAGTATTGAAAAAATTACCCTGTTCTTGAGTAAGAGAGGGCGAACATATCTTCAAAAATGCGGGAAATTAACGCCCTCCAACACATCATTAGCTACCGCGGCCACAAATTTCACAATTTTAAGATGATTTTTTTTCACTAACATCACCTTGCATAGACGTACTATATTTATTGTAGTCACAAGTCGGGCAAAAAACTCTGTCTTTTCTGGTTTAGTTAAAATTAAGGTATCCGACCATTTGCGGCAACTTTAAAAAAAAAAAAGGAGATATGAGGATTTTTTCGTGGCTTTTAGATTTGTTTAGAACATTTTAAAGAAAAAGTATTCTAAAATTAGGAAGATAAAAGAAATTATAATTACTAAAATAGAAAAAAATGGGTAAAAGCTTACAAAAAATATCATAAACGGGCCACTTCTGTACCGAAAGTTTATGAACAAATTTTCAATTTTTCAATTCTGATGTGTTGCTATGTCATTCATTTTTTAAATGACCTTCAGGATAGGAGATATTTTAATTTTTACAAAAACTAGAGCACTTTATCTTAGTTATTATATGAAATTGCTTAAAAAACCAGTGATTATATTCACAAAAGGTACTGTAAATTTTGTAATAAAACAGTGATTGATAAATCTAACGGTTGAAACACTTCTACTGTTATACAAAACATACACAAAAAATTTCAGTTCATTATTTCCAAAACTTTTTTTAGCAATAGCTGTCCCCGCTTGAACATATTCAAAAAATCACATTTCGAGTAAAACGCGTTTTAAAGTACGACATCTTGGTTAAAGTAATGGCATCTGCTTTTACTAAAACAGTTGTAGTTCTTGTTCTAATAAACGGAAGATAATAAACGTGGTATTTTTGTAAAGCTAATAAGATGGCCCATAAAATAAAAGCATAAAAATGTCAATTTTTGGCAATATTCACAATTTTAGGGTAGTCGGATACCTTAAGGGATGACAAAGCGAGGCCACATAGAGTTCATCTGGACGACGAATTTCTAGAAAGTGAGGATATTCGCCGGATGGGTTGGTCAATCAGATTACCAGACTTCACCCTTGTGGAACATGCCTGAAACTAACTGGGGAGAGTAGTTACAACTCGCAACCCCCATCCCAGAACTATCCAAAGCTTGCAAACAAATTACAAAATTTCAAATTTTAAATAAATTTTACAAATAGAACAAGTACAATGGCAGTCTGTTTTGAATTCAATGGAGAACCCGTTATTGTATTTATCACGTGATTGTATCTATCACGTGACCGTCATGAATTTAACCCATTCTTTGTATATGCAGTATACATTAAAAAGACTTTATAGATGTCAGTTATTATATAAACATCCAACAGTACAGTTTAGTTGGTTTGCAATGGTTAGGAAACATTTTTATAAATTTTTTAGTGATTTTGGACAATTTAGCACAAAATAATCTTACAATAAGGGCTCTTAGTCATAGCGAGTGGCTATACAGTCATCTTTAAAATGCACTAATCATAACTTTACATTAAAGCAGCGAACTTTCTCTAGATATATTCCTTTTGCTTTGACTTTCCTTTCTCATAAAAACAAGTAATATAAAAAAAAAAATTTGAAGCCGATTCCTACTTTGAATGGACGAATAGAAAGTATTTTATTAACGATTGAAAATTTGAACAAGATATATTATTTATTTATTGAGAGACTGAAGTAATAGTAAAAATTGAAAAAAGAGCTTAAATTGTCTGCATTGTTGTAACAATGCGCACCCGGTTTGGCTAATTTGGCTGAAAAACCGGTTTTCGACGCCAACTTTTGTCATAGTTTAAACAATTATATTGTTTCAACAATGGAGACAAATCTAAGTTGGTGTCGAAAAAACCGGTCATTAATTTAATTAATTAACCGGTAATTAATGAATTAATATTTTTAAAAAAACTATAGTAAAATCAAGTGCCATCCACTAAAAGTTTTTAAAAAATGTATTTTAAAACTTAATTGGATGAAAGAAAGTATTTTATTAGCGATTGAAAATTTAAACAAAATACTTAAATAAATAAATATATAAAGAGAGAGTTAGCTAATAGTAGGAAGTGAAAAAAATAGACCTCAATATCAAATCATTTCTTCATAATAAACAACAATATCTAAACTCTTAACTGGTTTGCCCGTACACCGTACAGTCTAACGAGAGCTACCCACCACCCGGGACCGTACGAGCACTGATATTTTCTTCTTTCTGTCTTTGATTTGCACAAATTTTTAATTCTTATAGTGAGATTATTAGTGCTAGAGAGTGTTTTTAAGAAATGCAGTTTGTCCGTGGTACTGAAATACTTCTAATCCGAAGTTTCTTTTTGGTAAAAGCGGGAATGTTTTGTTGAAGTCAGAAATTTAGATTCTAGAAAATATTCAACATAGAACAGGATTCTTAAGGCAATGTGCAATTTGTTGCTTGAGAAGATATGAAAATGAAAAGATAATCAAAAAATGCCTATATTATCTCCGTCTCCATTGCAATGTAAGACTTAGTATTACACAATTCTTTAAATTGCGTGTGTGTGTGCATATATATATATATATGCACACATACACAAACGAACAGGAAACACATATATGGAACACGAATAATGAAATATTATTGTAAGTATGAAATAAATTATTTTAAAATATATGAATTATTCTTCTTACTTATAAAAAGCAAACATTTAAGGTTTTTTGTGCTTCACAAGTATAAAATGAAAAAACAGCGTGAAAACTTTAAAATTAGAAATTAAAATAAAATTCTTCCCTTTTCGCATTCTGTTATGTATTATGTTTAGTTATAGGCAATAAAAAAAATGTGCCTTTTTGTCTGGAACATTTTGGACAAAAAAATTGGCTGCTTAAGAAATTGAAGTCTAATCAAATAATAATATAGTAAAACCTGAAACACATATATGGATTTGAGCAAACAAAAAACATAGTTTAATAAAAAAAAAAGGCGGAAAAAGTATATCTATTATTACCATTACCGTGGAATGGTCATCGGGGCACATGATCTCTCATGAGGTCTTAATCCCCTATCTTGTGGCTGTTGTTGACATTTATGAATAGTTTACCATGTTTAATTGGGTAGTATAAGAAATTAAAATAATTAGATATTAAAAAAGACGTGGAAAGCCACGCGATAGAAGTGAAACTTCTTTGGCGACGTTGACCGAAAAAAGAAAAAATGCAGAAATAGATCTAATTATATTACACTACTGAGAGAACTTACTTTAATCAAATATACTTCTAGAAGTTATTTTGAAAATTGTGGGATTACAAACATCGTTCTTATTATGTTTTCATTTTATCTCTTCATACAACAGTTGCATCATCTCAACTTTATTTTGGGGAGAAGGGGGGGGTAGCATGCAGGAAAAAACTTCTTTTAAATAATTTAGGAAGAGTTAATATAAATATTAGACCAGAGGTACTCAACCTTTTTTTCTGATGGGCCGCATGCATACGTCAGCTATTTCGCGCGGGCCGCATACATATGTTAGCTATTTCCCGCTGGCCGCAACATGAGGATAAAAGGGGGACGGGAATGTTTTAATACGTGGAAAATTGATCAAAATATTACAACTCCTGCCTTGCTTTTTTTAATAATTATTTTTTATATTTTTTATTTTGTCACTAATACTAAATTAGAAGCACAAACATTTAGGAAACACTCCTTCACAATTTCTGCATCAGTAAACTGTTTCGTCTGATTACCAACAATGTAACAAACTTCATAGGATGTTTTTGTTCCCACTGTAACATTACCACTGACAAAATACTTTGTTGCTGTTGAAAAGATTATCCAAGAAAGCCTATTCATCACCTCTGGAAAGAGATCTTCGAGGGAAAAGTATCTTTGAATGATTCCTGTTTATTGATATTTTTTAAACACAGCATTTCGTGGCAAATAAAATAATTACTGATCCATGTTTGGTTTTCACTACAAATCAGTCAACCTCCCAATCGTCTTGAAACGATATATTTTCTTCAAGCATTTTTCGCTTGCAAGATATGTTGAAAATTAGTTCTATCTATAAAATTGTCGTTACTCCATTGTTCTCTGTTATCACTAACCGTAACCATTACAAATAGAAAAAGAATATTAATTCGCACCCGTAGGACACTAACAGCAAAAAGCAACATTAATATATTTGATTTTTTGACAAAGAATTTATCACCAAATTTTTAACACTTTGTTCTTAAATAAGTGAATTTCTCAGAGCAATAGACCATGACCGGGCCACTGAAAAAGGTTCAGTGGGCCGCAGGTTGAGTATCCCTGTATTAGACAGAATCTTAACGCCGAATGGCTTATGAGAACCTTTTTTTTTATAAAGGTGAATAAACTGATTACTCTCAGACAAGTTATCAAAATTCTTAAGCCAAATTGGTAACTCCAGAAGTTTGTCTATTAACAAAACTGACAAAGGCAATTCCCCGGTAAATTCTCATAGGCCAAGTAAAATTCTAAATGATTCTCAATTCTACTAAATTATCGCTTATTTATTTTTTCGCTACCATTTTTTTAGTTCAAACTTTTATAGTGCTATTTAACAATCCCCGAATTCGAAATGTTCCCAAACTTTTTGTGCCCTTTCCAAACTTTAAATACATATATTGGTGTCACCATTTGACACCAATTCAGGATCTTTTATCGACGCAAATGTTTTGCTTAAAATTATTATTTTATTATCTTTCGAATTTTTTCCTGCATCCGGATTTACTAGGCTTGTCCGCTCAACGTCCCGATAATTTTTGTTCCCTTTTTTCTTCTCTTTAGATTTTAATGTAATTTTCTTAAAGAAACCGTCTTCCCCTCAACTTCTTAAAGCTAAGATCTTGCTATTTCACTGATTTTAATTAACACTTGCTGATTGTAGAACCTTTCACGGGACGGTTCACATAACAGATTTCACACTTTAGCGGATTGTATAACTGATATATATATATATATATATATATATATATATATATATATTAAATAATCCGTTATATAAATCCGTTACTTCATAGAATAACTAGGTATTTTATAAAATAACTGGACAAAAGTCAGTTCCAGTATATAAAATTATTGAATTCTACGATTTATGTAAAGTATGAAATACGGCACTCGAAAGTTCTTTGAACCGGTTCTAGCTGCTTTGGGGACGATTTTTGAGATGACCGAATAAAACAATTGTACTCTTGATATCAGTTCAATATATATCAGCGAGAATTACTTTCCATTGAAGAAGTTCCAAATATTGGCACATTGCTTTGATCTGTTGCAACAGCTTAAAGTTGCGGTACTGAACAAGGATTTAAAAAGTGCTCGTGTAAAAAAAAATGCGTAATGGTAAAAAGTGGGTCTGTGTTTCAAAAATAATAAGCAGTCCAATCCAAAGTGTCATCACAGCAATCCTTGCTCTAATAAATAATTAAAAGTAAAATAAAGGTATCTCATATAAAATATAATTAATATTTTCCTACATTTTTGTTTAAAAAAGCTTACACAATGTTTTTAGGAAGCAACAGTTTTTCTTCCCAGCATGTATTTTTGTTGATAGTATTTAAATATAATCTATTTTTGCAGCATATATTTTCTCCTTTCTGTTTAACTAATGTTAGAAATAGGAGCAATAATAAATTATATTATCTGATTTCCCTTATTATTTATCAATTAGTCATCCGCAAAAGAGATATAAAAATATATTTTTTAAAAGATTTTAGCTATTTATGATTAAATAATTTATAAAATAGCTTTGAAGTTGTTTATTTTTCACTTTAACGGTCTATTCTTAGTTATTTCATAGAATACCTAGTTATTTGATAAAATAACTAGGTACAGTATGAAATTTTTCCTCTATTATATATTTTAACTAACTTGTCTAGTTATTTTATGAAACACTTAGTTATTCTATGAAATAACTGAATTATACACACATACTCTCTTTAACGGCAACATATTTATGGCATTAGTCTTCAAACTTTTTCGACTAATTGAACCCTTAGAACTAAAAGGTGTTTTCCGGTAACCTCATATCCCCCACCACCACAGAAGAATGTATCTTAATTTAATATTTAAAGTAGATCAACATATAATAGGTACTTTATGTGAAGACAAAAAAAAAGTATTATATTTGTTGTTAAAATTTTGATGTAATATTTTTAATACAATTTTCTGATTAATAATATTAATATCTGATCCAAGTCTCACCTACCCATGTATTATCTTTAGAAAGTGGAGTACGTGTTTGCATTATTTAACACAAACTTTTGAATTCTAGATCTATTGAAATTGTCTACAGTCGCATTTAATACTTCGCATTTAATTGGTTTTTATATTTTGTTTTTGTAACTATATTTACGATGAAAAATAATTTTAATTTTAAAAACATTGTTCTAAATGGCATTAAAACGTTTATAGCTGTGGAAGAAATCCTGTGTATAGTGCATGAATTTGCAACCTAAAACTTAGGAGCTATTCTTACTTAAATTTAGATATTAACGTTGAATCTGTAGATGTGTTGATAATTTGTTCCAATTTCTTCGTTGTAGGTGTTTTTCACAAATATAAAAAAAGGTGCATTTTCTATTAGAAAACTATTTAATTTTACAAAACATTGTGCTAAAGAATGTAAAAATATTTCGTGGAACCTGGAAATAGTAAACAATAGAATATTCACAATCTAGTATAGATAGAACATATTTAGAATAATATTTATAATATTCTTTTATATTATAATAAGAGTTTAAAAAAGAATTGCAAAATAAAGGTATAATGTAAATTAAATTTTAAGTTTTAATGACTGGTATGAGTTTTAGATACTAGTGGTTTTACAAACTTACAGAGAACATGAATCGCTATTTTACATATATATTTATAATTCACTTTTCGATTTTTTTATTGTGACTTGTGAAACCGATGGGTATGCCTCATAGAGCCCCAGGGTTTCGTGGAACACAGCATATGGAGTACAATTTATTTTCTTCTTAGGGATACACAATCAAAACACTTCAGAGAACGAAGATCTAGATTAGTGGTTTCTAAAGTGGGTACGGACCCCCAGGGATCCCCGATTTTATCCAGGGGTTCCATGGAAAATTAAAATTGATTTTGGGGTTCCTAAACAATGTCAGGAAGGTTCGCGCAAGGTTTTATAAATAAAAAAAATTTTGATCTATTTTTATTTTTATGGAAATTTAAGCAAATAACAATAATTCACTTGGATATTCCTGACTGGGTATTGAATCCTTTTGCGCGTGGACTAACTCAGTTCCCAAACACATATGAATACATACTATAACAGAAGCATCTTATTGAAATATCCGCAAGAGAGGCGGCCGCGGTGGCCGAGTGGTCTAGGCATCGGATCATGGCTAGCATGTCATGGGTTCGATCCTAGTACCACTAAAGATCCGCCGTGTAGGGGAGCGATGCACGCTAAATCTGTCGAGAGCTCAAACGTCCTCCCGTTGGTGTGGCGTGGTAGTTAGGAGAGGGGTGCCAGCTCAGGTGTCGTCCGCGTCACTTGACCATGGTTCAAAATTACGCGGACCGTCGCCAAAAGCCCTCGTGTTGCTAATAAGTGCGACGTTAATATTCTCTCACTCACTATCCGCAAGAGAGGATGTTTCAATAAGATGGTATAGACATTGTATAAACATTGGTTAAACCAATGTTTGAACAAGGATACCACACATTTTGGTTACAAAAACAGATCCCAATTTTATATGCTGCAATTATGGGTTATAGTGAAAATGTTGTTGATTACTTTCCCGTCTTCCAATTGGGTTGAACGTGGATTCGTGGCGAAAAAAAACGACATCACACACAAAAAAAGAAACCGACTAAAATAAAGTGCACGCGGAGATTTGCGGTTGCTACTCATAAACATTGACATGGACAGAAATACACAAATATAAGTTCTCATCAAGTTCATCCAAGTCATTATTTTTTTTATTTTATTTTAAGCAAAAGTTGTAGTTTCAATATAAATAATTCTTCAACAAAATGTTGTTGTTTTTTTAATTTGTAATTTTTATACTATGCATTTCTACAGCTTTTTTACTTGGGAAATTTTGACTTTAAAAAGTCACACAGTTTAAAATCAGTTACAAAATTCTACCCAGACAGACATTCAAGAAAGCGAATTAATAAAAACATGGTAATTTTTAGTGTCAATCTTATTATCCCCTTTTAAACATATTGCTGTATTGTTAGTTCGTATCGTTACTTCTAAACATATAGTTTTATAAAACTAAAAACATTTAGCAGTTGAAACAAACAAAAAATTTTCACATTCCCGAGCCTTTTTTATTTTAATTTTCACAAAAATGTTTATATTATGGTTAGAAATCGCTAACACACACCCACCCTCCACTTTCTCACATAAAGAACACTTTTTTATAATTTGTTTTTACCACAAGTGTATTTTACGCTTGCATATAATTAGCTTTAAATTAAAAACACTCGTTTTTAGGGTTACACCTTATCTTTCAGTTACTAAATCTGGATCTAGTCGCCAAATCTGGAAATGGTATATGGAATTATTTGCTAAATATGAAAATGGTATACGCAATAAGTCGCCAAATCTGATTATCGTTATTCCTGACGATCCTGATAAGGACAATGGAACAAAATTATGAAATTATTGTATTGTCAGGTCCAAGTGTGCAGAATTTCAAATAAATCCGAACTTTTTAAGTGGGTAAAAATCGAGTTCCAAGATTCCGTTACATGCAAGTGAAACTTATAAAAGCGTGTTTAAAAGGGGGCCGTGGGAAAGTTTTGACTATAGAAAGGGGTCCATGGGTTTAAAAAGTTCGGGAACCACAGATCTAGAGGACACGAAAAATAAGTTAATAAAAAAAACTGGCATGAAATATTTGTAGGACATTTAACTGCAGTGTTATACGTAAATAGTTCTGCCTCTGATATATTTCTGCATGAAATCTATATAAGAAATTTTTTTTAAAAAGTCGCTGTTATGTAGCATCCTAGACGAGAAATGAGGAATCTCCTAGTTCATATCTCCTTTCTTCTTATTTTGTGGCCGCGGTAGCCAAGTGGGTCAAGGTATCGGATCATGGCTAGCGCGTGCATGAGTTCGAGCCCAGTACCATTGAAGACCCTGCCGTGTAGGAGAGCGATGCACGTTAAATCTGTCGAGAGTTCAAACGTCCTCCCATTGGTGTGGTGTGGTAGCTAGGAGAGGGGGCTGCCAGCTCAGGTGTCGTCCGACGTCACTTGACCATGGTTCAAAATTACGCGGACCATCGCCAAAAGCCCTCGTGTAGCTGAACAGTGCGACGTTAATATATTTCAACTCTCCTTATTTCCAATCTCTACCGCTCAGTGAACCATGATGATCACTTATGAGATGTTCCGAATGAACTTAGGCAAATATGTTCAGAAAACAGATTTTTGATTTAGAGTCCATCCCTAGAATAGGAGCCGGAAACCTATGGCACGTGTGCCACATGTAGCACGTGGTACAATTCTCAGAGGCGCTCCAAGCTGTATCGCATGCCAAAGGAGGTCCGACACCACATTAACAATGGTTTTTTTTATATAAATCTAAGGCGTTTCCATTACTTTGGCAATCACCTGTACGGGAATCGGGTGGAAGTTGGCAAGTTTGCAAAAAAACTATACGTGATCAGAATTCACATGTATTTATACACAAACTTAAAAAAAAATAAAGTGGTAAGTTTTAAAGTTCTGTTTTCTGAGAGAACGAAAAAAAAATTTTTTTAATCTTTTTTTGGTTCTTTTTATTTTGAAGTGGATTTTCCAGCCTTTAAACAGAATGAAAAAAAAGAGACAGTGTAAATTAATCGTTTCAACGTAAACTTATTTTCTAAATACAACTTCTGTTGTCAAGACAACGTAATTATTTACAGATAGAAAAAATAATATAGAGCAGGGGAAAAAAAGAAATATCATAGTCATATCCGACATTGCGCATTTCAATCTAGAACATAGTGGTTTTGCCAACAAAATTCCTATTTAAATAATTGAAACATCAAAATGTATAAATCGCGCACAGATATTTAGGTTGAATAAATAATAGATAATCGACAGATTTAAAGAGCATCAGCCCCTGTGCAAGATAGGTCTTCAGTGGCACTCGGACTCAAACTCATGATACGTCGACTGCGGGTCCATGACCTTTACCACCACGCTACCACGGTCAATCCCATTTTATTTATAAATCAAGGGGCTAATCACTAACTTTTACTTTTTATTTTTAATGTAGAATTATTTTAATGAAAATACAACTGAATGAGAGATACCTTTCCGCTTCACCGGCACAAATTCGCCAAGTAGGCGTTATTGGCGACAACACACAATATACACATTTTGTAAGTTTTTATCATTGGATTTTCTTATATTTTTCATGAATTATGAAAAAGATATTTCTGGTGAGAAAAGACCGCGACTTGTTTTGAAAATGCGTGGCAAAAAGTTACCAGAGGGTAATATTCCGTTTGGCATCGGTTGTATCTTTTTTGGTGACTTCTTCGCTTACCCCGGCGAAACGGAAAAGTATAAACTGAAATTTTAGATCCCCCCCACCGTAATTATGCGTTATTGCAGCTTTTATTATTTTTTCCCGGGATTTTACTTTATAGTTTTCTTTGTCAAAATTGTACAAGATTTTTTTACAGCTTTTCATAATCCTAAATTTAATTGGAAATTCAAGGTTCAAAAACATTTCAAACATCCGCAATTCGAAAAACTGTTGGGAATGCCTCAACATTTTTCAAAATAAGAAGAATAAAACTTTAAGCCATATTCTTTGCAGATATTCACTTAAAAATTAACGAAAAAACTCCTTGATGTTCTCAATAGTAACACCATTATCTATCTCTATTTGGACAAGAAAATCGTTTAAAACCACCATCATGAGAGACTGTTGATAATATGGTGCAAAAATTAAATGATCGAAGAGCCGTAATTCCTCTCTATGCCTAGATCAGTGATTCCCAAAGTGATCTATATAGACCCCCAGGGGTCTACGTCAGCCAAAAATTAATTTGGGGGTCCATGAGGTGTAAGTGGGGGTCTATGGTAGTGGCTCTCAATAAACTAGATCGTGACTTTAATTTTAAAAGAAAATTTATAACCAAGTGGAAACCAAATTTTACCTATTTCACAGATTTATTTACTAAATTTAATGAGGTTAATTTGCATTTTCAAGGTGACAGCATAAATTTTATTAAAACACGAACCATTTCAGCTTTTCTTTCCTGAGTTAAGCTAATGAAGTATAATACTGGAGGTCCCAAATTTTCTAAATTTGTTACAGACAATTTGTTAGAACGTTTTAACCTACGTTCAACATTTAAATACCTTTTATTCAGAATTTTAAACCAGGTTTGAGAATGCTTTGACTATGGAAATACCACAGTAGGCAATGAATTCATAAGGTCATATTGAAAAAAAATGTCACATTACAATAAGCACTAACAATGATCTTAAAGTTTAGAAAAGGATGCCAGCAATTTTGGCTTTAAAAAGTCAAACCTGTTCTTTGTCCCG